>WURT03373859.1:2722-23573 GCA_009936505.3 Holothuria glaberrima | reverse complement strand
AATTTGCAAATTTGGAAAATTGTACCGTCTGTGATTACGGTACTGGTCAAGCCTTACAATAAGCGGCTTGGACCACGCGGCAGTATAATCCTAGTTCTGGTTCCACGTCTTTTAGAATTTGACAGAACCAATGTACCATTTTTCCATGAACAACAGCCTTGTTTTACCACGATGGCAATGCACTGTCAAGACTCTTGGAATAAGTTGGTATTGTGAGCTAAATACGCACGTAAAGAATATTTGTAATAAACTTAGGCTATGTAAGGGTTGCAGTGGGGTGCACAAATCAAGAAAATTGCTCACTCACTAATTTAAGCCCCATCTCATTTTTGCGGGTAATACGAACTAGTTTTGGGTTCAAAACGAAGAGTAAATTGTCTGGTCAAATATTTCTGAATCAACCAGGCGCTAAATGTCGCGACCATGGGGTAAAAATGCCCAGGCGCCTACTTAAAATAAGGCTCCATACAGTAATAATCATGTGTTCCAAAGTAAACTTGAGTGATTTCCAGTTTGACCTGATCTGAAGCAGAAAAGGGCAATGCAAAAAAAAAAATAATAAAATAAAAAATAAAAATCATTTTCTAAAGTGACAACTTAAGAGAAAGTTTAAAAGGCGCAACATCCACGACGTACCTATGTCTCCTTCGAAAGAACGGGAAACATGTTTACAAAAATTTATACTTATCGGACTACTTTTATAGTTCATCATTAATATAATTTTTGTCTTTTTCGTCGAATTACAACCTGCAAAGATAAATTGCCACCTACCACTACCTGAACAACCAGATACAGGTCACTAAAACATGATTGCTGTCAGCCTGTTGGTACATTATATAGAATATCAAACTCTGCACTCTTGCAAACTGCTTAATATATACCTTTTTTATTTCTTCGGGCGATAAGTTCTGTCGAGACGGAACGTATCAACACATGTTACGGAAATGGTAGACATTAATGACTCGACCTTTTGACCCCTGTTTATCATTTCCTCAAACAGGTAAAACGGGGTGTGAAGTATACCCGTGGTGTAAGCTACCTTGGAGGAGTACAGAATAGCTCAGGCCTTCCCTGCTTCTCAAAATGTTCACAGGCTCACAGCTCCATCAGATAATGGCAAAATATGTTAGAACATAGGAGAAACAGGTTTTCTCATGACCCCACAAATTTTGAGGTGAAAGTAAGTGTGCTGAATTGAAGTTAATAGAAAAGTGTGCCACAAACGTGCTTGGTGTATGTATGAATCATATATCTTCCAAATATATATCTTGACCAGATAAAAATCCCAGAGCTGTTGTCTATATGTACTGTTAAAAGTGTGTGTAAAATGCTATAAAATTACAGAACAAAAAAAAATAAAGAAAAACAAAGAAAATAAAGAAAATGTGCTCTCCATAGGCGTAGGGAGCGGGGACTGTCAAAAATGTGGGAGACGGAACTATACTTCTGCCCCCTAGATCCAAGGACGAAAACCCCTTATTTGTTTCTTCTGTAAGACTGTAAAAACTTGCTGTAATCTACCTTAAAATGTGTCCCAAATGGTGCACCAAACTGCATCTATGGAGCCTCAAATATCAGAAAAAATTTTCCAAAGTGGAGAGGAACACCCACCTCCCCTTAGATCCTCCCCCAGGACGGCGATCCGAAACAAGGTTCAGCCCCCAGTCTCGAACAGCTTACACCTATGGTGCTGTCGATTTGTTGACAGCACTCTTTCTGCATTTTTTCATATATACTGACAGATTTTCTGTTCTGTATGTTTTTATAAACATTTTGAAACTCTAGGTCAGGTATGTAATATATGTCTGACAACATACGTGGTTTTTATACCTGGGTCATATGGATTTAGGGTAGGCTTAAGGGATACCCCAAAGCAAAAAGGTTTTAGGTGTGTCCATCCAGGCATCCGCATAAGCAATTTTTTTAAAGGAAGGAATATGTTTGTGGTATAGAGAAAATCTTTATACTTTTAAAATCCTGAACTTTAAAAAGGAAATGAGGTACAAAAATTCACAAACTCTGGGCAAGTATATGAAAATACTGCAGTAGAGTAAAGATTGTCCAATAAGTGGTCATAAGTGGGTTTAACGAGAGTCTGGTTACCTGTTAATTATTGGGTATTCAACGTCGGGGTAAACCCATTAATCAACTGCAATAGGGCAAACTTTACCCAATATCAGTATTTTTCACACACGTGTCTAATGTTGGTGAAAGTTTTACCCGGGCAACTTTCTTAGAGTGTGTTAAACAGATATAGAATGATAAGGAAGTGCAAATGTAGTCAGGTATTCAACTTCAAAGAAATAAGGAAATGAGTCCAGTAATTTGTAACCTCATGAATAATTTGACTTTCTAGTGCAACACTGACTGTGGACTTGACAGGTGAAATACTTTGGCGGTTAAATCTATTGCCAAGGTTTATTAGCAACACTGAAAAATTTAATAATTTTATAAAAGTCATTTTCTGTCTGTGCAACGTTGATGCAATGTAACCACAATATTTTACATTACAAGTTCTGTGCAGGATGTAACTATTTACAATAACAAGTAATACTGTACTTGTGACTATTTTAAGAATAATGGAAAAATGTTGGATAGTAATATATATATATATATATATATATATATCCCCATATTTCGACATAGTTTTAAAGAAATGGGGATACGGTAATAGTGCAATGCAACGTATTCCGTACGGACCGTACATTAACATGTAAAAATTATCCCTGGCTTCACATTATAACTGAAGTGCCTCTAGAACAGTGCTATCTTGATATAATCAACTGTAGACATATTTTCTGTCCAATTGAGCTAACAGGAATGGTGGGACGACTGGGTTGAAAGGTATAGTAGAAGGAGGTACCCACTGAACCGTTTAAAGAGTAACTTCAGTACAGTAGGCCAGCCGGGAATAGACCTAATTTTGGCACTTTAACTTTTCTATCATAACTTGTCACTGTGTGATTTTTATGAAAAGCATTTTTAAGATAGTTTGTTTATTTTATCATTCACATCGTATCGACATTAACTTGATAAAAACTGACAGGGGATATAGGCCTAGTTGCAAAAGTAATCAGTGAATTAGTCAGAGATCAGTATAAAACGCCGTGGAGGCACTGTTCACTTGTACCACGACCCATAGGCGTATGGGACCATTTGGATTCGCAGGGGGTACATTGTCTTGCCCTATAAACTCTAAGCCTTTTTTAGAAAAATTGTTGCCGAATTTCTACAGATTTTGTCCGAAATTTTGGTCTTTCCAAAACATTTTGGGGGCACAAGGTCCCTACGTCATACGCCTATTCTACGACTGAGGTACAAAGTTCTAACGGAGCACTGTGCACTTTATAGAGCACAAAGTGCAAAAGTACGTGTACCGATGATAACGAGTACAAAACTGTTAGGAAAAATGGATGCGTGCACTCCTAGTCTCTGGCAGGCTAGTTTCTTGGTCTCCTTTTTGTTTCATATCTTATATAGCCTATTTGAGTGAACTAATTTTCTCATAGGGGTTTCTCTTCCTAATCAAAGTTACCAGAAGTTTTCCTTAGTTCTGTGAAGTATTCCTACCTGGGTACTGTCCATGTCTGAGAAACGCCACCTCCGTCTCACTTGTCGAGGGTGAAATTCACCATCACTCTGTAACTCTCTCTCTTCTCACGACTGATATCTTTCTAGTGGCATTGAAAAATATTTCAGTTATTGCTTACAGGAAAAATCTTGACAATGTTTGAAGTGAGTGATACTACCGGAGGAATGTCGGTGTTAGGCTCTTCAGTTTAGCAAAAGGACTGCCCGTTGTCAAAACATACGCTTAAACTTTCGCAAATATAACAAGATTACTCCACTCATATTGTCTTCGTACGTTGTGAAGTCCCTCGCTCTTGAAAATCCACTTACACGTTTTAAGGAAATTTGATATGTACATGGAGACTGGGCTGAAGTTGAAATCGTTCTCGCTGCATTTCGATAGCTCAAAAAGGCTTAAATTTCTCAACAATCCACTCCAATCAGTTTGATTTAATCATCGACACGTTGTTGTGAAAGACAAGAGCAGACTGATAGGACTTGAAGAGTGTATTCACTGTAGCCTTATGTGACAGTACTGTTCCTATTGGAGCTCTATTGTTAACTTCACCTGCCTCGCTAAGCTGTGCATTCCCTATTCATGAACTTAATGCTACCATTTGTGTTGAGTTAGTAAGCCCGACCGCGGCAGGGTTACAGGGTCCCATAGAAACGGGGTTTAATTCCGTGACGCAGTTTAAATCACCGTCACAGTACTTCTGTGTACTTCAGGCATCTGTAGTACCTATTCGGAGACGATTACTGAGGGGTTACAAATGTTTCTTGAAAAAAATCGTATTTCCTCAAGTGGTATACCGTATATCTGCATGCATAGAATGTTTGAAGGTCATTATCGATCCTCAGTTCTACGATCCTGAATGTAAGTCATAAACTATATAGTGTTTTTGTCCCAATGGGAGAAACTTCGGAGACTAAATACGGTAAGTGTAGCATTGCAAGGGAAACCAACATCGAAGTGCGACACTGAATCTTACATTCCTTTCAGTTGAAACCCTGGCAAAGGAAGCATATTTAATTTTTTTTTCAAACTGCAAGATTATCAGTCACATGTATAGCCTATCATCCTTTAAAAATTCTTGAATAATATGTACAAGTTCCTCCTCTTGTGAATCCCTTGCTGTAGGGCAGGTTCTGAGGACCCCTTTATATTCATGGTCTGCTTCAAATGGTACATAGAGTTTTTTTTGTTTTGTTTTGTGTTTTTTTTTTTTGAAAATGTTACAAGTGGCTTTCCAAAGCCTTTGGCAAAAAGGGAGATCCTATTACTCATGCAATTGTTTTTTCGACAGGCAGATAATTTTTTATCTGTAATCCGTTCGTAATTACCACAACTATAGGGAATGCAATTTCAACGGTTAACAGGCTATTTTAATTGTAGTCTTCTTTCTTGGAACAGAAAGATAGGCTTGTGCATGACTAAATGCTTTGGATTGCATTATGTATCCAGGGGTCGGAAGTGAATGCCCCCGGACCCCCTCGAAAAATCTCCTCCGTATAAATACTTGCCTCCAACTTTTTCAATACTGTAATTAACATTAACTGTTTTGGAAAGCTTTATTAAACCCTACGCCTTCAGATCTTAGGCGGATATGGGACCATTTGGATCATGAAAGGGCCCGGCACACAATTTTTTTTTATCAAATCTCTTAGCCCTTGGAGACAAAATGTTCCCGTAATTTTTACAGGTTTTGCCTGAATTTCTACAGATTCAGGTTAATGTTCATATAAAAGCCGGGCGTGTATACTCTTAACACAACCGAAGCGCACACATTAGGTAACTTTCGTAACCGTGGTTGGCATCATTTTGGCACTTCAGTGATTTTACCGATTTTTTTTTTTAAATTACCAGGATTTATCTAAGGGGGGGGGGCATGCAGCTACGAATTTTCCGAAGACCTTTTTTTTGATTTTTTGCACTTCATTCCTTGAAGACCGACTTCCGTTGAAATACTTGTATGATCCGAATTCTCGGGGACCTTTTTTTTTTTTTTTTTTTTGCTTTTTTGCACTTCTGATGTTATTCATGTCGGAGATTTTTGAAAAATGTCCTTACATGCAGTGTGGTGCCACTTATGCTACATTTTGAAGTAGAGTTTGTTTTAAAAAAAATTTACGTATTTTTAGGAACTAAAAAGTAAAAAAAAATTGGCATCCGTGAGGGGGCCATGGCCCAACCTCCCCCCCCCCCTGCGTACGCCAGTGGGAAACACAACTTCTAAACGTGTGATATCAAAATCACGGTCGTTTATGTGCAACTTACAAGGCGTGGGTAGTGACACCTCCGGCAAGGCCAGGACATCGTTTCCGAAAATTTTCCTGGTACTCTGCGCGCCAAGAGATGGTGGCGCTTCACCTGTTTACTAAAAATTGTTAAATATTAGTCTCACCCCCTCTCCAAGTCAGGGGTACCATTAAGGGAAGCAAGGGAATGGGATATCTGTAAGTTTCTCTAATATTTCGAAATGAAAGTCGACGGACGCCTTATCCCCTCTAAAATACAAAAGAAAATAACGATGCGTTATTGATATCTATGCACAAAAGAGTATTTATGAAAGTAAGGTTACAAAGTGGAGAGTTTTTTATTTGATTTTACTTGATTTCTTTTATATTTCTATTTTCATTTATTTTCTTTTATATTACTTTACTTTCGGGAAGAACATTTATTCCCTTCTATATTGATTCATACGTTCATAAATTAAAATTAATAAATTTTTAGTATGTACGGAGAAGATTTTAAGTTCGTCATTTGTCGACAAAAGACAAACTTATAATGGTCCGCCTGAAAGAGTTTAGGTCCGGCAAGCAATCGGCTTGTCAGCTGGGCAGCTAACCGCACGAAGTGGGAGGAAAGCTGGAGTACCCGAAGAACAACCCATGTACATCGAGGGGAGGTTCCGCTGGCCCACGCAGTTGTGAGAAAAACCAGAGGAGGTGGGAGGTGATATTTATAGGGCTATAAACAACATTCGATGAGGAAGCAGTAGGCAATTGACAACTATACATGACCGCAATACAACAGCAGAAACCCTTCCTACGGAATCTGAAAAACTACTCAAAAGGACCACGGTGTGGAACAGTTATTACCATACTAGCATTCAAAAGTTCGAAATTGAAGTTGCAGCTGAATCATGGTAAATACACTCCTTGTTGTAGGAATCGTGAAAAAGGAGCAGGTAAGTCCCTCCTAACGTGGTGTTTAAATATCAGACTAGGGAGTTGTCTAAATAGCAATTCCTTGATCAGACGCAGAAATTTTCAAAGAGTGGGGCGCACTGCGCTTAGTCAAATCGATCATGTCATTCATGCCAGATGCCCTCATTTTGTCATCTGACACTACTTCACAACGATCTCTTACAGACGGGCTTAACTAAACAGGCAGTTGCCATCCCAACAAAAGTCCTTGTCGAAAACATTGATACATTGCAAATAAACGTCTGATTACGAGAGGGTCTGCACGTGAAATTCAGACAATCTCGTCAGCAAAGAAAACGAACAAAAAACAAAACACGTTCCTGTTCTATTTCATTATCGTTGGCAAAATAATATTTAGTGTAAACATGAGAAGAATATTTACATTCTGTCACCCATAGGGTTCCATCACTCACTTGTGGTTTATGTTAAATAAAAATTCGTCATATTTCACATTGACTGCGTAATATAAACAAACCTTTAAGACCATAAATAAATATATTTTGAATAAATGCAGTAATTTATTCTGGCAGACATCATCACACAACTGATAAAGATAACTGGACGGAAGTGACGTACAAATAACACTGAACAGGGTGATTCATGGGTTGATGATGATCCAGGAGATGGGTTTGATCGTAATAAGTTAATAATGCTTCATGTCAATCAACAGGCCATACATCTATTCGGCTCATAATGTATATAGAGGATGAATGACCGACAAGGCGCACCTTTAAGTTAGTTGCAAAAATGTCAGTTTTAGACACTCATCGCAAAATCTCTCTTATTTATAAGGGAAGAGTGTAGGTTCTAAACGATAGGGCAGTGTTCTCCACAGGTCCAAATTTTGTCCGGGGGCTTGTCTCTGATCTGGCAGATTACACCGATCGTCCTGGGGGAGGGGTCTAGGGGGAGGGGTCTAAGGTGAGGGGGTCCCCCCTTTCAAAAAAATTTTGCTTATGTAAGGTGGGCTACATGCAAACTGGTGTAACATGCTGACATGTGGTGCTGATTTGAAATGAACAATTAAAACGTTACCAAAAACAGTGAAAGTAATATTTTTTGTCCGGGCGGCAACATTAAGACCGGGTGCTGGAGCACGCTCTTCAGATTTTGTCCGGGCGGTGAGCCCGGACGAAACGGCTAGTGGAGAACACTGTAGGGGTATGAGTTGGCAGTTCACAAAGGAGGTCTGCGCCTTTAAAATTTTACTGATAAGCCAACAATCTTGACATGAATTTTGCACTGTAAATGAAGTGACGGTGCTCGAAACCGGTATTTTGCGGTTTGTGGGTGCACAATTGGGACCCCTCCCCGTGAGCCTATGTTCTGCACAATAAGTGGTCCCAATTGGTTATGAAGTGTCCTTATCTCGTGACCACAAATCACACTGAGAGCTATAGTCAACATCTTTTTGGAACTGGGGAATACCAAGTTGGACAACGTATGCAGCCGGATGAGACATCGCAACTTGGCAAAGTGTGAATTGTGGCTTAGCTCGGCCAAGCACAAACGATGTCGTCATTCAATGGTAAAACCGATGCGGACGACGATGATCATAATGTGCCTTATTGTTAAGATGAGGACGATGATGTTGTCGATGATATGGGAGACGACAGGGTTTCCTAATTTCTTCTGATGATTCGGAAGACGACGAAGACGACGATCTACGGGAGGATTTAGGTGGTGGTGACGAATCGCTTGACGAAGCCGTCGACACTAGTATATCGGACGTTTCCTTTGATGACGATAAAGATGATGTTTCGTCATTAGACGATTCAGCTCGTTGTTCAGACTTGTCTTCGAGAGGCTGCGATGCCTCACTGGACTTCATCGACGACAACCACAACGATGACACTGATTCTGAATACGACGTGGAGAACGATGGCCCTGAACTTGTCGACGATGCCTGCAATGATGGTTCTGAACTCGCCGACGACGTCTTCGATGATACTGACGACGATGATGTTGAGGTGGTAGGGACCAAGGATTCGTTTGCTTCCGACGATCCTTCGGACGAGCCAAAGAAAGAACTTATGGAAGACCATTCGGAGGAGTCTAAAGATGATGACGATTGCGACGAATCCATTACCTCAGATATACCACCTTACAAAAAATGAAACAAATCCAGTGCTTTGCTTGTAAAATGAACTTTTCTTTACAAAGTGCTGGTGAGTGGGATGCATTTTAATCATAGAAAATTGATCATATAACTGTAGTAAACAGACGAACCTCCTCCCCCGCCCCTCCCCATATTTCAGTAAGCTTATATGAAGTTCATTTCGTGCACGTAAGCCTATCTGAACGTATGGCTGGGTTGTAATAAAATTAGTACACATGATTTCGGTCCCCACATTAATAGTGCTTTTTGATGGTGCACTCTAGTGGGAAACGATAGCACTGAGCCAACAAACTGCGGACAAATCACGGAATGTGGGCAATGCCTTAGTCAAAAATATCATTGGGAGAAAGCGGTGGCTGCATGTCAGGGGTAAAGGGGCTGGGGACAAGTGCAGGATCAAGTGGAAGTATACTCACTGTCAACATAAAGCTTCTGTATTCCGAGTTTGTCGTCATAATTCAAAATACCCCGAAAGGCAAATTGACCGTAGTATGGCCACATAAGTGACCCAGCTATGCTGGAATGACCCAAGCCGAGGCTGTGTCCGATCTCGTGTGATGCAACCCAGAAAAGACTTGTCCCTGAAAGAGGAAAATTGAAAGTACGTTTTGCATGTAAGCTAAACTATTTAAGGTGTTGGCCAGTGAGTGAATAAACTACTATTGAAGAGGCCATAAACTATGAAAAAATTTCCGACTTCATACCCTTATTGTTGCTTTTATGTATATTAGACTGCTTAGTGTTGCTGTTGTAATTTTATTTTCTGCAACTTCAAGCTGGGTCTTAAGTGTTTCGTTCTTCCCGCTTTGACCTTTGCCGATAGGTCGTTGAAAGAAAAGTAGTAAAATCATACAATATTTATAATGTGATGAGTTTTCTGATGAAAATTGAATCTTTGACATGATTCCTAAAATGTGGCGAAGAATTTTTTGGAAAGTAAAACTTTGCTTCTTCCTTTTACAAAGTCAAGTGCTGATGGCGACAAAATTGTTGTTCACTTCATCATTGACCGAAAATGCCAGCGTTTAAAATCAGCTTACTGTGATTAATCCCCAATAAACAAAAGCAGTTTCCCTAAAAAATGCAGAGATATTTTTCATTTGTGTTCAAACAGAGTAACGAGGACTCATGTTTTGACCTTGCAATGAAAGAAATTCATTCATAGTTGGTAAAATAAGCAACCGTCGTTCTGAGCTTTAGTGCTTGAAACCAAAACAGATTTGATATGATACCGTATATTATGTTCCGGAATGATTACCACTCAGAGCCAACAGTTCCAGAGGGCCTCCCTGACACTAAAATTTGGTCGGCTAGAAGACGGACCGCTGTCGGCCACTTAGGCCGTCCACCAGAGAAATGTCCGCCTAAGGTTTGCAGGCGGTCCACCGATGGCGGTGACGCTGATTGGTTAAAAACTTCTATGCCCATCATGAACGTTCTGTCCAGCCACCGGTCCTCCGATGGTCCTCCGACGGCCTTATGGCCACCGACTGACCGTCGGATAATGCTGACTGAATGTTCGACATCGTGAAGATTTTTACAGGTTTGAAACCGCTTACGTAATAATCCAAAATCTTAAAATATAAAGTAAAAGATAATCACCATTGTCATTTGTTCCACTCGAGATGAAAGTTTCTGAATCGTCGAGGTGAATGTCTCCTGCAGCATCCCCACTTACTGATTGAGGACCATACGCATGCGCTAATGTACCACCTGGTCCATCAAACACTACGTCATCACCGTGATCAAAGGTCGCAAACAAGATGGTAATATCTGCAGGGCCAGACTCAACTTCTTGAAATACCTTCGGAATGTGTTCTTGCCAAACGTCGAATGAACGTCTAATAACAGACCTTGTTTCGTCGAGTGGGAGATCTACAGATGTATTGGCGATTCTGGATTTAGAAATTTAAGAGGTAGATGCATGAAAGATCTTTCAGATGTTATTTAAATGAGACATCATGGAAAAAATCATAGCCGTATGTCAAAACAAACGTGTTCAAAGCACACCCCTTCCCCCATTCCCCATCTCCCTTCTTTCTATGATACACTGGTGACTGGGCACAGATGCGTTTACTGAGAGAAAGAGCGGGGAGAGGTGACGAAACCACTTTTAGGAGTGGGCTTACCCAGAGGTGAATCCAGGATTGTTAATAGGAGGTTGTTCCCGTAAAGGCGTCCCATACGGGACCAAAACCACGGTTGTGGCTGAGGCATTTCCTCATGTCTTTTGCAAGAAATTGCAATCTGAAACCCCCTTTTTACCAGCCATGAGTCTATCATGCGTAAATCGTCCGTATGTTGAGACGAGTTTCAAGTCGGGTTTCACGGGCCCCAGCCGCACCTTTAATCAACCACTTGCACTCTTTTTCAAATCGTATTATTAAATGAACGAAGTACGGTAGTAAATGTATGTATCATCTTATCTCGTTTTTTTAAGCATGGAAGTGATGGACCCTCCGTATACACAATTTCCCCTTTACCAGGTTTTCCTTCACCTGTAGTTGGTCCCAAGGGCCCCACTAGGTTCCTAGATGGCCCCTGGACAACTGCTGGAACTGTCTCTCCCTTTCCAATCCTTGCTATACAGGTAGCCTGCTGTAAGCAGGCTATTGTGCGTGCGTTTCATGCATCAGTCAAAAAGAAAATCTTACTTTATTTCGCTCATTGTCTGTCCGCCCTCTATTGACTATGTTTAATTAGTACTGTAAATATGTAACACTTGCATGGCATAAGCACGATACAATCTGACAATAGTGTACACCTAGGGTGTATTAAGATTTCTGAGAGAGCGCCATCTCTTTTGACACCTGATACAGAGTCTGCTTCGCAGGCTACGATAATGTCGGAGTGTAAGTTTGAGCTGGGAGGTGTTTATTAACACCTCCCTGGTTTGAGTGTGGTAATCTTTGTAACATGAGTGTTTGCTCCTGGTTTCAACAAGAAGGTCAATAGCAACTTCCTACTTTCCAGCAGGTTAAAAGGCTACGAAAGGAGCCCAAAACCCCTTCTTATAATTTCTCTTGTTACCGGGAATAGCCACGTGATGAGATTAACATGAGACACAACGAGAATCGTCGTCATGCATTGAGGAAGCGTGTTTTGAAAAGTACCTTTAAGTAAACCAAGGTGCATTATAAGAAAGTCATATGACCGACGACCCGGGAACAACAATCAGGCCCGTAGCCAAGGTGAGGGGGCAGGGGAGCGAAGCCCCCTGAATTTTTTCGCCCCTAGAAAGTTTCAAGTTATCATTGACTTAAAACATTTTTACTTATGTGGCCCCCTGAAAATTTTTTCGCCCCTCCCGACAGCCATTTTGCCCCCTTCAGTACCTTGTCTGGCTACGCCGGGCCTGACCATAATGCGCACTTCCCAGCAGGTTACTGCTTCATTTAATACCATAACCAGCATAACATTACCATTTAATTCCATGATCAGATTTTATTCTTTCTTGGAATTTACGGCTTACCTGTATGTAATAATGGTCTGTTCCCATCGTCCCCCGTCAAGGGTAAACCGCTTGATGCGCTCTGCACCTCCTGCGTGTGCACGGTTCGTTGTAAGGTCAGGAAATCCACATCTGGGTAAATTCATTCTCCCAATGGTGGATTCGTCTATTTCTCCAGTAGGGTCAAATCCCATGAAATCTTGTATACGTCTTATTTCATTTCGCAGCTCTCCTCGACGGAGTTTTTCGTCGAATTGGCTTTCTGTGATTTCTTTCGGTAGATAACCATATTTTCTCATGAATTTCTGAAGAAATAAAACATGTCAATCTTACAGATTGTATGGCATAACGAAGGTTATTATATTTCAGACATTTTAATGTAGCTATCAATGGTGTCGTCTTCTTGTAAACCCTTGTCATCTTTACAAAATAAAACCACTGATTCATTCAAATTCGTGAAATTATTAAGACCACCCTCAAAGTTACAAGTTCAACTAGAAATTTCACTTTTATGGCGTCATGTTCCGCCCTACTTTTCCAAGTCACAATTAAATCTGATAATGTAATGTGATACACCTGCTCCATAAAATTTGCAACAAAACATTTACACAGAAAAATATTCCTTCCGCCGCTGCTACAAAGTTTCACTTCAAGTGTAACATCTTTAACATTATAAATTTCTGTAGAAGTATTATGGAATTAGGCCCACCAGTTAACAAAACTTTTTCGAGAAATATTTCATAACTGGGTCCTGGGGTGTTTGCCCTGATTAATTTATTTTAATTAAAAGGAAGGGAGGGGTGTGTGGGGCTAGATGGTTGGGTGGGGTGAAGAAAGAGCTAAAATAAGTTACACAAAAACGCCTACATTTTAACGTGACTAAGTTCATACCATCTGCCTTGTCACGTATTAATAGCTGCTACAGCCTGCAGGTATTCAGTCTTCAGTAAAAAACTCCAAAAAGGCTAAATAGAGCCATCACGGAGCACACAATCAACAGCCGATAAGCCAGCAAGGGAGACACAACCACCACAAAAAGTGCAAAAGTGCTCATTCCATATGCAAGACCACAAAACCACAAAGTAACGAGTGCAAGTAAAAGCAAAGACAAGGGTCTTAATGAGTTGACTAGGTAAGGACCCATGTGTTTGTAACAGCCTGAGGGTCTCTGATCCAACTATAGGGGAGGATCCATTTGGAAGTAACAGTACGGAAGGATGAAACAGACGGTTTAATTAGTATTTGTTGGGGGACAGTATTCCAAAGGCGAACAACGTATATCGGTTAAGTGACTTCGAATATGAAAACGCAACATATTAAATGGAAAAATTGAATAGAACTTTTTCTCACCCATATTTTGACATTATTTCCGTGTAATCGTTGTACCTGAAGCCTATGTCGTGTTGATTGAGATCGAGATGCAACGTCTCTATTGGCGTTCCTTGGGATAGGAATAGCTTCAACTTGCAACCTTTCTGTCGAATCTAGACAAAGCAGCGCACATGTGAATATGTGCAGTGATCGCAGAATTTTGGAGAAGTCCATTATGGAGTTGGTAGTAATAGTAAATAAATTAATGCTGAATTTAAGGAAGACGTGAATAAACTGATAAACGTCATTAACTGACGTGATCTTGACAATTTGTCCAACAAAAAGTTTCTAGTAGCTTGTTAACTCCAACTCGAAAGAGACTAGGCAATAGACTGCTGTGTAAGAAAAGTTATATTAACCGTACACGTGAGCGTCGTTCATGAATGGTACTGTCAAAACTGCAAACAAACCGTAGGGATTTTATTTTATAATGTTTAAAAAGTTCCGGTCATTGAAAAGGTTGGCTATCAATATTGCTCGAGTGATAAAAACTCCAAGAAAATTGAAATATAATAACAGGAAAATACAGAAGTTGAGCCTGAGTTTCCGTGAAAAAACTGACTCAGCCCTGATCAGTTTACGCGCCTGGCGGGTAAGCCGTCTCCATGGGAACGGTTGGATTAGGATGTACTAAAAATAAAAAAGGAAAAAGAAAAACATACCTTTCCACTGCCGTCATACAAGAGCTTTTAACAGGCCTACGGCAGGGCTGCGCTTCTGAACCTTTTGTCGAGACCTCCCATGAAGAGGTTTCCTAGTCTTTAAAGGGAATAAGCAGTCCTCACAGACTTACTTTGACATATGAAGTAAATGCTACAAATATCGTCTCATTTTCTACATTTCTATTGCGAGTATCTTTCTTAATTTTTTTTCAGAACAGTAATAGCATTTAAGGTAAACAACCTAAGGCACTATTTTGCATAAATTTAAAACTTAAGTTGCAAAATTGTTGTCATATGATTTGAAGGAAGGGTTTAAGCAAAAAATTTTTTCTTTTGTGAAATAGGAACAAAGTCTTTGCATTTTGGTGAAACTTCCATTCAAACCGGACATGTAGTACTCGAGATATCAGCAAGTTACTACATTTGTGACTGAAAGTGAGCTTGAGGCAAGCAGGGCAGGGTTATATCACTTCCTAACATTGATAAGAAATGCTTCATTTCCTTCGTGTTTCAGTCTCTTGAATTGACCTTGAAGTTAATAGGTATACGAGTTCCTCGTGAGGAATTTGAAGTCTGTGAAATGCCCATGCCTCTCATGAATTCACATTTCGATAACATGGGGTTTTGGTGGAGAAAACTGATTATAAAGTTTAAAAAAAGAGTGCTCATTAATGTGAGATTATGGCGTCATATGTGCTTGCTTCACATTCACTTTGTCAGTTTGTGTTGAAAATGTGACAAATTTAACTGCCATTTTCTTGAGAACGGCACATCAAATTTCAATGCAAATTTCACCAGACTGCATAGAATAAGTATCACATATCCAAACTTGGTTCAAGCTCAGACCCTTCTTTTAAAAGAGCCTCATAAATTAGGATACCAGGGTAATAATTCAATTTGAGGTGTCTGTATCGGTTGTCACGTGCAGCAGCATTGAACTGGCATAGTGACAGGAGGTTTAAGGGAGAAAGCATTTGCCTCAAGTTTATTTTCAAAAATCTGCTAAAGCTTACAGATACCCTCTTACTTCGCTTACAAGTACCTTTCATTCTTTCTTTACATAAAAGCATTGAATATCGAAGGTAAAGCAAGGCGTTATTTTGCATTAATTAAAAAAATAAGTGACAGAAATATTGTCACATGATTGATAGGAGCCAATCCTAAATTAGAATGTCTGGACACACTTATTAAAATTAGGGGACTGCATTTTCCCTTTAAGCGCAAAATTTTATGACATGTTAGGGTACCAAACAGGTTGTAACTAGCTAACAAGTTCGTGGTCATCAAATACTGTCATGACGTAGGAACTCTGGTGTAGGTTAGCCACTAGGACTCAGATTTGCACCTTTTCAGGTTACAGAGTCATTTCATGAATACGCAGATGTAAACCCCAAAATGCAGAGGTCAGAAGATCGTTTTACAGTTATTTAAACCGATTAAAGGGGCGTTGCATGACCCAAAGATATTTAAGACAAACACTCGTCACCCCAAAGTATATTTTCAGTTTAAGGGTATCGAAATTCTCAGTTGGCGACTGTTCTTTGATTGACAACAAAGTTTGAGAATTGAAATGATGCAGAGTAGCTCACATTCCACACAATACAGGGAGAGTGTTTGGATTACACATTATAGCCTTGTATGCTCACCAGGACATGACCTTGATGTGTCTGCACAAGGAGGAGCTTTACACAGTTATGGGAGGTGTATCTCTAAATATAATTGGTATCTGCACTTTGATTGACATACGGTAAATTCAAACCATGGGTTTTTCTGATTGTTCAATGATGACTCCAGGAATGTGGTGTACTTTAGCCTTGGCAGCCTAGATTGAAGTAACGTGAAAATTTCACACGGTGGGGTGGGGTACTTTGCAGAATATGACCTTGAGCAATTTGAAAGCAGGGAGTGTAGCTTTGTCCGGAAGTTGCAGTAGTCAGTAGTCATCACTCTGTATGTCTGTGATGGCTCTCTAAGCCTTTTTGGAGTTGAAGACTGAAGAGGCTAGAAGTACACTTTGTTGAGAGAATTTTAAGTTGTCTTGGATGAGATGACTGGGCCTTTAATAGGGGAGTCCTGTAGCCTGCTAAACAGGCTGCACACATAACAGTCTTTCCCTCTCACCTACGTGCAAACCAATTGGTTACAAACTGAGCCGTAAAACATCATCTAACTCACCTACGTGCAGGTAGCTATATACGGTGATATATGCAGCTGCTCAGATGTGAAGTGGGTGTTTCTTTTCAAGATGGGTACTTACTTAATGTCAGCATATGTGTCTGAAATCATAGCTTTGAAAACTTTGGGGGATGTTCAGATTCAGACCCCTTCCCCGTAGTACTTGGCCCAGGTCTAAGTTAGGTACCACTGAAAGGAAATCAAATTAAAGGTTGAAGAAATTTTCTCTGTAGTTCAGTAGGGTTCTTTGACAATGGTAGCCACAGGATTTGCCCAACATGGCAGGGCAAGCTTCCCGACCGGGGTGTTGGGCACCAACCCCGACAAAGGCAAGAAGTTATCAATAGGACGGGGAACGCAAAACTTTGGGCGCGCGAACCGCAGAAAATTTTGAGTTTTCAGTGAAAAAACTTTGAAAATTTGGGACTTTTAGTGAAAAAAGAACAAAATTGGAAACTCGGGATTTTATTGAAGACTCTGCCCTCCTTTTGAGTGAACTGGTTACGTCGGAGATTTCATATTTATTGCACCATTAAACCTCCCCGACGAAATTGTAAAATTTCTCCGACAGGAGGACAGTCTTCCCTGAAGGGGTGGGGCATGGCCCCAGCCCCCACCTGGCGTCATACCCTGTTCTCTGGGAAGTCAGAAAGGAGTTAGCAAGCTACCATGGGACCGCTTTACCTTAGCAACCAACTTCTGCTTCGTCGCGTAGGGTGTCATCAGTGAATACGGGTGTCATCTGCATTATTTAAGGTAAAACAGTGGGATAAACTGTCTCTTCATTTAAAAAGCGATGTAATTGTTATGATTATCTGTGCTTGCTGAACTGTACATTGACATTGATCTTTGTAAGTAAACACTAAAAGCAAAAGAGTGAAATTCACTCCAAAAAGAGTGTGCCCATTGACCACTCCTTGTAAGAGTGAATTTAGCCCCAAGAAGAGGGAGAATTCACTCAAAGAGGAACGATACCTGACACATATGGAATGAAATAAGTGAATTATCACTCTACTCCGGGTAAAATTCATTCTTACTAGGAGTGGTCACAGAGCACCCGCTTTTTTTGAGTGGATTTCACTCTTTTGTTTTTAGAGTATGTGGCCTTCAGTTTGCAAATGTTACTCCACATAGTTGCTACCAGTGGCGTACGCAGGAGGGGGGGCATTGGGCCATGGTCCCCCCTCACGGATGCCAATTTTTTTTTTTAGTTCCCAAAAATAAAATTTCTTTGTAAGGACACCTACATTTTCAAAAATCTCCGACATCTGAAGTGCAAAAAAAGCAAAAAAAAAAAAAAAAAAAGGTCTCCGAGAAAAAAAAAGGTCTTCGGATCGTGCAAGTATGTCAACGGAAGTCGGTCTTCAAGGGATGAAGTGCAAAAAAGCCAAAAAAAAAGGGGGTCTTGGGAAAATTCGGAACTGCATTCCCCCCCCCCACCCTTTAGGCAAATCCTGCGTACGCCACTGGTTGCTACTAAAGTGACAACTCACTGGGTTATTATGGTACAAGTCAGAGTGTGCTAACCAGAGTCCCTAACAACGCCAGGACTATTTACTAACCTATCGCCGGTTTGTAAAGGTCATACGATTGTGACTAAAACGCTTTCCTTTGTGGGAGCCTCCCCTACCGCTATAAAAACCACATACACACATCCTTTCTCAAATTCTTGTTTCATGAATTATCATTATCATTCCCTGAGTGTGCCGCCCTTTTTTACAAGCTCAGGGGATATTTTAAAAGACTATAAAGTAAATTGAACTCCGTACCTTAAAATAGATTAAACTATAGGCCAGAAATTTGACACGGTAGAAACTAGACACGGAAACTTAGCTGGCTGTGTATCTTCTACCTTTGGGGAAACTTGTATTATTAATTCTATTATGTATTATTTCTATCAGCGTCGACATATGTCAAATGCCAATTTTTGGAACAAGCCATGCATGAGATCAGAGTCAAATATTTAGAAGGGATTACCGGGATGAAAAGAAAAGTTTAAGTTTAACGTTTGAGGGTCAGGAAGCCATTTGGCTCATTGACGACCCTATACCAGAGTGAGCAAGGGTGGGGAAGTAGGTTGTCTCTCCCGCGTTTGCGCAAATAGGTTATAATTGATTATAGAGGCTGTTGACAACTAAACTATGCAAAAAGCCTTCCGAACAAGTATCAAGTTAGCACCCTTTGTGTGCAATCGTCAATTTCTGCCGTATAATAAATACAAATTACATACACCAAGTTTAAATAACTCGGCCTTGTATTTATATGAGATGAAATGTTCGATTTTATGAGATGGAGTTATAAACAGACAAACAGACAGACAGACAGACAGGCAGATAGTATACCGAGGTTTTCATCATGGGGAACCTGTATGCCCTTAGAGGTACACACAATCTGTGCAGGGTGCCAGGCCCGTAGTCAGACAAGGTAATGAAGGGGGCGAAACGACCTCCAGAGAAAAAGAAAGATTTTTCAGGAGGGAAAATTGTGTAAAAATGTATTAAGTCAATGACAACTTGAAACTTCTGTAGGGGGCGAAAAAATTTCAGGGGGCTTTTCCCCCTGTGTGGGGTGCATCTTTTCTGAAAATGCGTCATTTTGTTGGAGGAGAGGCTGCAGGTGATCATCAAAACAATTAGGTGACGTTCCTTTCACTGTTAGACAATGTACTACGCCCTCTTGACTCATAACACTTAAGGCCTAAAATAACATAATTCATACCTGACGAACTGGCATACATACCTACAACTAAAAACTAAATTCTAGCACAGGAGCATTCTATTTCTGAAAAGGATATTTTTGGCCGTTCAGGGGTACACATCGTGGGTCATGTTTTCTCCAGGGGTTCACTAGTGAAAAAGGTTGGAAAACCGGAAGTGTACAAAGAGCAGAACACCACAATACGAAACTTAAGGAAGATTATTTTTAAGAGTATGCTGGGGCCTAAACTGACTTATTTATCACACCTAAATGAAAAACCAGATTTCATTATAACAAGCACACCAGGCGGATATTTGTCCCACGTATCTCCGTCATCAAATGACCATCCGGTTATAGCTTACCTTGTATTCATGTTAAAGAAAATGTGGTAAATATTAATTGGACGCTGACGTCAATCCTCGGCTCCCGCCCCGATTTGTACTATTGACTGAGCTCTCTTATATTTTGTGGAAATCCCGTGTAACATGGAAATAAAAGCAAATGTGTTTCATTTAACTCTTGCATCGGACGCAGCAACATCCAAGCGTTTGGAAAAAGCAGGGTGTGGTGTAAGCCACCTCCCAAGCCTCCCTCGCAAAAGCCATAAAGGGCTGCTCTGCAAGCTAGATGATAAAGATGTACGCCAAACCCGGTGAAATTATACATCACGTTCAGATACTGTTTCCAGGACTTTCCTACATTCATGTTGGCCCCAACTTATGTGATAATATTTTGTTTCTACTTTTATCTACTTTCTTCGCCCTTTGACCTCCGTCATAAACATTGTGTCGGAGAACAATGAGTCGTAGATTGCATTCCGGAGTTTTCTAAATGACGCTCTTATCGTAAAAATTTCTGAAATATACAAAATTCTAAATTTAGAAGAAGTTGTAATTCCGTTTCCTGATAATCAAATTTTAAAAGTGCTATAAATTGCTTGTGGATGATATTCTAAAAACCTTCGTTGGGTTGTCGACAACTCGGTGATGAGAAATAAATTTGCAAATGGCCCTCCACTACAGTTACGATATATGATACTGTACGGTAAAAAACAATGGCATTACCTAGATCTAGGCTAGGCCCAACCATCAATTGAATTGAAACAATCTTCAAGCATGAAATAGAGTCGCCATTTTCTTAGGTCAAACAGAGACTGCGTAGCCAATTTTGAAGTAGGAGAAGGGCCAATCATCGAAGCTGCCCAATATGTTCAACAAAATAAAAGCAGTTTTAGGCGGCCCAAAATGCTCACAGCAGAAAAAGTGAGGGGTATGATCTCCTTATCCCCCCCCCCCGTCTCCGCGGTCCCTGTCACATGACTGATCGGGCATCAATATAGCGCTGAGGGTCCAGGGATGAACAAGTCGCATGTAGTGTAAAATGCGAGCGACATTTTTATCATTGCGTCGTAGGGTCTCGCATCGTACGTATCGTAACTCGCAAATAGCGAAGCCCTTTTCACATTGTGGGGCGACGGATAACATACGAGACGATGCAACGCGTTACAACGTAATAAAAATGTAACCAGACAGTTCACAAAACAGAAGACTTTCATCTCTCAACAATACTCCAATGTCCCATTGGTAAAGTGATCTA
>WURT03373748.1:0-23573 GCA_009936505.3 Holothuria glaberrima | reverse complement strand
TTGTCACAAGATACCGCCTATGGTCATTCATGTATGGTCCTCTTAATTGTATGATAGTATTTTTGTCACAAGATACCTCCTATGGTCATTCATGTATGGTCCTCTAAATTGTATGATAGTATTTTTGTCACTTGATACCTCCTACAGTCATTCATGTATGGTCCTCTTAATTGTATGATAGTATTTTTGTCACAAGATACCTCTTATGGTCATTCATGTATGGTCCTCTTAATTGTATGATTGTATTTTTGTCACAAGATACCGCCTATGGTCATTCATGTATGGTCCTCATAATTGTATGATAGTATTTTTGTCACTGGATACCTCCTATGGTCATTCATGTATGGTCCTCTAAATTGTATGATAGTTTTTTTGTCACAAGATACCTCCTATGGTCATTCATGTATGGTCCTCTAAATTGTATGATAGTTTTTTTGTCACAAGATACCTCCTACGGTCATTCATGTATGGTCCTCTTAATTGTATGATGGTATTTTTGTTACTAGATACCTCCTATGGTCATTCATGTATGGTCCTCTAAATTGTATGATAGTTTTTTTGTCACAAGATACTGCCTAGGGTCATTCATGTATGGTCCTCTTAATTGTATGATAGTATTTTTGTCATTAGATACCTTCTATATTCTTTCATGTATGGTTTTCTTAAATCGTGTGACAGTACTTTCTTTAATACTGCATACAGTGTAGTACATTGTTACTGGATTCATGTATGGTCCTCTTTAAAGTGATTGACAGTTCTTTATTCTGCTCTTTACTGTTTTTTTCATGCAAGTTGACTTTCTGTTTTCAATGTACTTATTTTTTTTGCGGAGGGGGGAGACGGGGTGGCTCAGGATAAAGGTGCCATTTATTAATTTTGGGGGCAAGGTGGCCAAAAGGATGCTTCCTATGGAAATAGTACCAGGCTTTAGGATGTTTTGCATCGCTGTGGTAGGCAGTCATTTCTTTTCATTTTTTTTTTGTTTTTGTTATGTTTTAAGAATTCACAAACATAGATCTTGACTAAAAACTGGGTACATTCCTTCTTAATATCCTTTAGCCAAAGTGAGTCATGTGTATTTCTGCTTCTGTTTCAGGGAATGAATATGGGAATGAATGCTGGCATGAACATGGGCATGCAGCCTGGAATGGCATCAATGGGCATGACAGGAGGATATGGGCAACCTATGATGGGACAACCAATGGGTTACTCCTATCAAAGACCACCACAGCAGCAAACTCAACCATCAGACCCTTTTGTAAGTTGGAGAGATTAATGAGCAGCATATGGCTGTACAGACTTTTGTTCAAAGCTCAGTCCTTACCTGTTAAGGGGACACCACGACATTGTAGATTACATCATATGAAATGTGCACAGCCTTTCTCAGCTGTGACTTAAGGGTGTGCTTCTTTGAGTCTTTTAACAAATTATTGAGCAAGTTTGCTCCATTAGGATAAGAACACAGATTCGCTCTTAGGAAACTTTATCCTTTTAGTTTTCTTTAATAAGAACTATGAAATGTGTGTGAAATTTTAAATTTATGAAAAAATGAGCAAATTTAATTACAGTTACAGCCTATATTTGGTTAATTGTACTAATTGTACTTGTTATAGCTGTGCTCCTTCTCAGTAACGTGTTGCTGGAAAACATATTGTGGAAAGCACAGTTGGTAACTGAGTTTAAGATACACGCTTGCCTAAGCCTGCAGCCATTCCCCTCATGTAGGCAGAATGTATGCTCTCCTGTGGGGCCATCATGTTACATTTTTACAAGGTTTGCATGTCAACCAGGTGCTCACCAGATATTCTGGTTCCATATTTACTACCACAGCCTAACGGCCTTGTACCTTGGGAGGTACAAACTGAGCCGTAAAACCCCATCTAACAAACTAACATTGGGAGGTCCAAAATCATTTTACATGAAAACTTTTTCCTTCCACTGCCTACGTATGTCAATGTCATGTTACCACACAATATAAGTTGTGACACTTGGTTGTGATGCTTGTTGTAATCATGATATCTCAAGATTGGAATGAAGGACACTTTTCATAACTGGTACATAGATTTGTCACATTGAGAGGAAGAACACTGTTGTTTTTGGTGAAGGTCAAAGATTGTTTGAGGTCACTAGAGGTTAAACCACAAAAACCTTGTAAATGGCTTGAAAACACAATACCTTAGGATAACGATGACGGACACTTTTCATATTTGGGATATAGATTTGTCATGTTGAGAGGAAGAACCCATATTGTTTTTTGGACGTCAAAAGTTATGTGAGGTCACCAGAGGTCAAAGACTGAAAACCTTTTAATCACAAAATCTCAAGATGGGAATGAAGCACACTTCATATTTGGTATATAGATTTGGGATGTAGGTTTGTCATGATAAAAGGAAGAACCCTTTTGTTTTTGGTGGTGATCAAAGGTCACCCAAGGTTTAACTGTGAAAACCTTGTAATTGCGTGGCTTTAAAAGGCAATATCGTGTTATCATATGAAGAGGAAGAACCCAATTGTTTTTAGCAGAGGTGAGAGGTCATGTGAGGTCACCAAAGGTCACAAAGCAAAAACTTTGTAAACACAATTTCTCTATGTAGAAAGTGTGAATACTTCTTATATTTAGCATGAAGATGCATTATTATCAGAAGATGAACAGTATTGTTTTTTTTTGTTTTTGTAGAGGTCAAGGGTTATGTGAGGTCACTGGTTTTTAAACTATGAAAACCTTGGAAATTGTTAACAATATATCTCAAGGTAGAATTGATATTCACTATATGGTATGTGGATTGATCATAATAAAAGGTAGAATACTATAGGTTTTGGTGGAGGTCAAAGGCTATATTAGGTCAACGGCATTGAAACAGTCAAAGTAATGGCAGTTTGTTAGTAAATACAATAGCACAAGATGTGAAAGTTGGAAACCTTTGATTTCCTCCCAGCAAGGAATCACTAAGCCTTTGGGCTTTCTGGTTAGATCTTAGAGCACTGAAGAGGGAAAGGTAACATTACTTGACAAACCAAAATAGGCTACGGTGTTGTTTATCAAAATTTGAATCTGTATTACTGTTTAATGTCGTAAGAAATGAAAAACTTTCATATGAAGAAAACATCTTCACAAATTTAAAGTATGTTCCAGTGTTAGCTCTAAGGAATTGAACCTGGGACGGACTTCCCTCTCTGGAATTTTTTTTGGGAGGGATTTTCAAAATCAAGGAGGGACCTCAATCCCTCCCATAATATTTTTTTTTTAGAGGCATTTCCAAAATCAAGAAGGGCCTTCCATTTAGGGCTGCCGTGTATGGACGTAACGGAGCGATCTGTGTTGTTTAAATGGCACCTAATTCAACCAAATGTTTAAACAGATTTCCCTTTTATAAAGGAAAGTTAAGCATTTTTTCTCCCCCGTGTTTTGCTTTGATATCTTTCATTTAAAAATGATATTTATTTGCCAATTCAATGACCAAATAAAGTTTTGAAAATAGACTGTCGGTGACTCTCCATTCATAGCATATAATTCCGTGATTGAGTTGATTTTCACCTATTCACAGTAAGCTTGCTGATTCCCCTTAACAAAATATAGTGCCTTTGTTATCCCATTCATAGCAGTAGCCCAAATCTGCTTCTTAGCACACAATAGGGCTTAACAAATTGATTCACACGTTCTCCATTTTGACTGTAATTGGAGCCCAAGTCGCTCACGGAACAAATGGTAAAACGGAAATAATTAGAAGCCTGCAATATTTCAGTGCATGTACTTGGCCATTTCACATCATCCTATTGTGCCTTACCTATACATAAACAGAGTGTGTAGGCTTACACCTGTTTGTTTTCAGTGTTTCATATAGCAGTACGTAATGCACGCATGCACTATCCATAAGTAAATATCTGTTCAATGGATGCTTGCTGTGCACATATCAGCAGCTAGTATGTGTTTGGGTATCTCGGTCATGTTTCAGACATCATTAGTGCAGAAATTAAAATAGTGCATAAAGCATACTTGAATTTCACACAAAATTAACATGGATGTTTTACATAAAAGCACCTGCTGTAGGGACCACAAACTATGATGTAACAACTGGATATTTAATGGTACAAGAAGCAATCAAAAATATGATTAATGACTGGGAATTCAACACTTGCATAAACACAACAAGTTGACAACATTAAGAGCTGCGCTGTAAATGGCTAGATTACGATGATATTTGTTGCTACGATATAATGTCAGTGTTTATTTTGATCGGAAGTTAAGGCAGTGTGGGAGTTGTCACTTGGTAAAGATTCTATTGCAATTTACTGTCTGTATTATAATTGTACTACAATCTCAGCTGCAGAAAAGTGTGCAGGATTTTCCCGCATTAGATTTATGTGCGGGATTGGAAAGACAAAAGTGGGATTCATGCAACAAAGAATGGATCCCCTGTGACATGGTGACATTCTGTGACAAAAATTACTTGCCTGAACCTGTGACATTTTGTGACATTTTGAGAATCCTGTGACAAGTTGTGACAAAAGGCCAGTAATATTGTGACAGAACATGAATAGCAGATATTCTTGCTGTGGACACTACCATTGACTTGACAACACCACTACCCAAGTTAATTGAGTTGGTACATTTAGCTCCAGAAGTGGCTATTACCCTTTGCTTTGTGCAACAGTTTCAGCAGTACCTGAGATTGCTTTCATTGTTTTCGAGGAATGTCAAATGTGCACTGAACGCTTGCTGTGTTCAAAGAATAGTTCTGGTCCTAAGATTGGTCATGTACCATTATGGTATAGTTTCTTAAATCAGGTGATGATTACTTACCAGACAGAAGCACTCTCTATTATGGAAACAGAGAATTTGTCTTTTGATGTGTCAACAGAGTTTGTCAGAGCCTGATTTATCATTTCTGGCTCAACTCAAAATTGTCTGATCATTTGCCTTCATGAATGGGCTTCAATGAGTACAACAATAACATCACTCTTTAAATGCCTTATTCATCCAGACCTGTTCCAGCAAAGAGTAGGCTTTGATTTGGCCATATGGAGCAGTTCTTCACTATCATATAGCATTGAATGCATCATTGAGCAGTGTCCATATATATATATATATATATATAGCTTCCAGTGGTGGATCCTGGGGTGGCCCAACAGGCTCCCCTGTTGGCCATCATGCATGAAAAAAAAAAAAAGGTTGAGGCAAAGCAGAAAATGCTTCAAGATGAGTCAAATATAGCACCGTTTTGCATCTCAGCCCTCTTCTAAATGCAAAAATTTTCCAAAGGGGAGGGGGCCACCCCCTCCCCTTAGACCCCTCTCTAGGACAGTGATCAATCAAACCTTGCACCCTCTGTGCTGAGAATTCCTGGATAAGCCCCAGGCTTCAATGATTTCTTATTATGGTATCCAGTGGTGTGTCCCCCCCCCCCCCAGTAAGTGTGATGAAAGCACATTTGATGTGGCATTAACATACAAAAAGCACTAAAAAAGATGTGACAATTTTTGCTTCCCTGTGACGTGACATATTGTGACTTGCCATCAGACACCAGTCCATTCTCTGCTGCAATCTTGTGCCTTAGGAGGAACACTGGTACGATCACATTTA
Organism: Holothuria glaberrima; assembly: GCA_009936505.3. NCBI lineage: Eukaryota > Metazoa > Echinodermata > Holothuroidea > Aspidochirotida > Holothuriidae > Holothuria > Holothuria glaberrima. Next base: position 17,992 of record WURT03373748.1, on the reverse strand, counting down.
TTGGCAAGGGCAGTGGCAAATGCTGTGGTAATGGCAGTGGCAATTTGGTAAAAGTGTACACATTGACACAGCAAATAGATACTTCCACATTGATAGTATGAAGTGCATGGAACAGTGTGTCATGCAGTAGACTTTCATGGAAGAGCAGGGGGACTACAGTTCCAGGAGGACCACCAGAAGGCGCAGGCGCAGAACATTACGAGAGGGAGTGCAGTTGTTTCACAAGAAATAATACATTATGTTCAGATAAATATTTCAAAGCTACAACAAGATGTTTTTACCCATAATCAGTCTAAAATTATAGGCATGTAAGGTGGAAGAGGAGAGCTACAGCATCCTTTTCTATTTGAGCAGAAAGTCTGCCTTTTTGGGGAAAGATATTTCTCCAAAAATGCAGTAAAATTGTACCTGCAAGTTGCTCACCCAGGTAGACAGCACATGTCATTCCTTAAGTTGGAACTGGCCCAATGGCCCTTACAATGGAGATCGCTCTGGGGAAATGTTAAAATTTACCTTCTTAAATTATAAACAGTAAACCTTACAACCTCTATTTCTCACAGACAATCATTAAAAAATTATACTGCCTTTAAGGCACCATCTATCAACTTCAAAAGTAAGCTTTTCACTCTTAATACACCACTTGTTTGGGCCATAAATGGACAAAACATCTCATGATAAATCTTCCTTCAGCAGCTCCAGACCAATTATTGGATAAGTTATGTCAAAGTTTTCAGTTCTCTTAGCAAAAAATGAGTTTTGAAAATGTCTGAAGAATAAAATTGAAGACTTAAAAATTGCATTTTTTTCTTTTCTTCTCTTTTCCATTTTTAGGGGCCATATTAAAGTGGTGTCCAGTCAAGACAAAGACTTTCAATTATGTGGACATTCTGACTAATCCTAACCCTAACATCCATAGCTTTTCTACCAAGGGTCAAAGGTTAATCAGATGGGCTCTCTTCCATTCATGTGGTATATTCTGCTGAGTAGTTTCTGAGATTGTTACCTTGTAGTGTATGGAGTAAAGGTCTTAAGAAATTCTGGCACTTAAGATGAAAGAGATGAAGGCCTTAAATTTTAAAAAATAAATGTAGAAACTAAGAGGATGAGAAAGACTTTTGGAGTAATCAATGATTAATTGCTTTCATCTTTTAAAGGTCTGTAGACATATAAATGTGATGCTTGCCTATTTGATGTAAAAAAGCATCAAAACTTACAAAATAGCTGCAATTCCCATTAAAATCCATCAAACATTGACGATTTTACAAGACAATTGCTGTTTTGCACCTACATCATGAATAAATATAAGCTGCCTATGCAAATTTGTGACACGCAGAGGGACCTGTCAACTGGGTGTTATGTTATCCTTTGTTGGTTCAGCCTTCATTCCAAGGACAGCAGTACTTTTGGGATGCCCCCCGGGGGTTAATTTTGGAAGTGGCTATTTAGTTCTTTGAAAACATCCACATTAAACACCAAACTAGAAACTAGCTATTAAGTAATTAGTAGATAATTTATAAAGGAATAACAAAAGAAATACAGACACTGTTCAACACTCCACATCATATTTTTGCATAGCTAATGAACACTTCCCTTAAACAGTCAAACTTTGAAGAAAAATATCTTGAGAACAGTAAAAGATATTCAAATAATTCCAACGGATTTTTAATCTTAATCTAGCCTGGTTGAGTAGAACAACTGAATTTATCACATGTCCACAGACCTTAAAGAACAAAGCTTTGTGACATATTGAATTATAGTAAGACGTTCTCTTAATGAGATGAGCTACAGTCACAGTAATACTTGATTGTAATATCTATAAATGGCTAACTACCATGTGTGGTCATACCTCAAAACAGGAGGCAGTGGTTGTGACAGATGACGACTGATGAGAAACACTGGGTTGAGGCAGGGAATGTATCTCCTGCAGTGATGGTTATTGCAGTATCTTGTGAGTCAGAATAGTAATTGTTGCTTCATAATCATGTATCAATGTGTGAAATACAAGTTATTATCCTACTACCATATAGTAAAATTGTTAATTAAAGAAGGGACTTGATGTCTACAGAATTAGTGAACCATCTGTGGTGAAAGAAAAAAGGCAGAAAAGTTTAATGTGGTCAAAAGATTCTTGTTGAAAAGGAAATTGTTTTCTGAAAGATTTTTTATTTTTAGCAAAATGTGTATTATGATCAATTTGAAGTAGTAACAATAATACCTTACTGTCACTGGATTGTACACTTGTGTGTTCTGCACCAGATGTTACAAAGTGCAAGTTAAAAGGAGTGTTGATTTTAAGCTTTTTCTAAGATAAGAATTATGAATGGACAGGTTTGGCCTTCATTTCTACATCAATTACCTCATTTTGCAAAAGGAGATAAAATTGTATAGTAATAACAACAATAGGAATTCAGGCCATGTAAGGCATTTGTTAAAGGGACCACTGTCACGGTAAGGTATGGGTGGTTTTTGCTAAGTTGGTTATCTAGCCACTCTATAATTTGATACGGAATTGGGTTATTTTCACTTGTTAGTCGCAATATCCACTTTTTGTGTGGTATGCTGGAGATTAAGAATCTAGTTCAGTATAAATAAAAGATTTTATATGTATCCAAAGCAGTCAGTCAGGAACAATGGAAATAGAGAATAGTGAGCCTTGTACTTAAAATGGATACACCCAAGTTTGACAAAACCACCCATCTGGTGTCCTTTACTGAATCTGATTCTGTGTAGAAATTAAATATTATAAGAAGTAAGTTGTGACTCATTGTGGAAGGAGCTGGGAAAAAGGGATTGGGGAGTAAAAAGTATAAGGTGTGAAAACTGGGGCAGGAGGCCTTCAGAAGGGGTCTGTATAAGTGTTTTGTGAGAGTTTTTAATACAAAAAATATGAAGGCAAGAATAAATGGATGTGTAGATTTATCCTCCTTGTTATTTGCCACCATTGGTATTTTTTCCAGACCTTGGGAACTCTTTTGTTTTGAGGAAAGAAGGTAAGGGAGGGGGGCAAGAAAAATTAGGAAGAAGATAAGTTTCAGAAGGGAAAAAAAGGGTAAATGAAATGTAGGAATTGTTTCTGTTGGAAAGGTATGTTTTTTTCTTTGTTTGTTCAACCTTAAATGTGGGATATTATAGGTTTGCTGCTAATGCCACCAGCATTTTAATAGTATTTATATAGTACATATTGCTTTTATCATGGATTGGGCAGCTTCTCTTAAAAGACTTGAATGTTTTGGGGGTTTTTTCCTTCATTATAGTGAGATGTAATGCAACAATTCACTCCAAGTGTTCTATGGAAGAACTGCAGTTTTATTCTTCCTGTTAGAAAATATTTTTTTGTTAAACTACAGTTCTGAAGTCAACTAGTTTCACAGGTAATATCTTTACATTACAAATGGTATGCATTCAGTAGTCCTTTTAGTAAAGTGAATATTCTTTAATTCATAATATTCAGTAGAGAACTAGGGAAATGTTTGCAAAAGTTACCCTTATGTGTGTGATGTTTTAAGGGTGAGTTACCATATGCAGATGTGTTAGTGGTTATGATATATTTTAGCACCCCATCAAAATATCCACCTCATACAGAATACATCAAAACTGTTTTTGACACAAACATTTATACAGTTATCTCTAGGGTTTCCTTGTACAAAACTGTGGCACCCTATCCCCTTAAACTAAGGACTTTGAAATGACATCTGGGTTCTAAGTTTGAAAGCTTTAGAATTGAACTGCCCAAATATCATAACATTCTTCTCCTGGTAAATATTGCAGTATCTGCTCAAATATGATGTAATTTCATCAGAAAAATGAATTGCATCACTATTCAGTCAAGTTGGCTCTTACTTCTCTTTGATAAATAAACAGGAGGTGTTTAATTTAGAACCTGTTCGAACTTACACTAAACAAGACAGTGAAGTTTATGTTACCATAATATATTGTATCATGATAAATAATATTACATTTAATATTGTACCCAGCATGTGTCAAGTTTGCATTGTAGTATGGTAGTAAAAGGAAAGGAGAAAGATTTGTGTGTATAAACATAGTAAGAGTGGTGTGATGTCTTTAAAGTGAAAGTTTTTGGTTCCTTGTTTAACAAAGGAACCTATGTTGTCAAGTGGGCGTATGTATGTGTATGTGACACATTGGAATGGGAGGTATTTGCTGCGATAACTCAATAACCAAGTATTAAATCAATTTTTCTCAGACTTGGTGTATCATATTGGGTAGATGTGCCCTATTGTTTTTGGTGGAGGTCAAAGGTCATTGAGGATCACTAAAGGCAATAAAGTGAATTTCCTTTAGTAGCTGTAACTCGGTGTCCGTTGTTCAAATTGTGACATAATTTCAGAATAAGATAGATTGGTAGGAGGTGGAAATATTGCAACATTAATCAAAATAACCTGGGAGGGTCAAAAGGTCAGAAAGTAACGTTTTATTAATATCTCCAACGCCAACGAAACAATTTAGGGGGATGGTATAATGGAAAATTGTGTTCATCTATTTGAAGTGCAGGTGATGACCTACTTTGACCTTTTGACCTTTTGACCTTTTTGGGTTTTTGTGATGCCTGGATTCGTCTTGTTGAGAGGAACAAAAAAGTCAATTATACTACCCTCCTACAATGTTCCTTACTCAAGTTATTGACATTTAAGTGAAAAGTCAGGATTGTGTGCATGTGATGCATTGGAATGCGAGGTAGGTGGTGCTATACATAATAACCAATAAGGTCTAGGGTTCAAATCCTGTCTGGGTCATACCACAGACCTTAAAAATGGTACCTACTGCAATTGTGCTTGGTGCTCAGCATAAACGATGGAGTAGGGAAAAGCCAGTGAGCCACAACTGGAAAAAAGGCCGTGGCCAGCTCAACTTAAACCAATTGGTTAGAAACTGGGCAGTAAAGCCTCATCTAACTAACATAGGGGGATGGCATAATGGAAAGTTGTGTTCGTCTGTGTGAAATGCACATGATGACCTACGTTGACTTTATTTAACCTTTTGACCTTTGTGGCTTTTTTGTGACACCTAGATTTGTCTTGATGAGACAAACCAAAAGGACAAATATACTAACCTCCTGCAATGTTCCTAACTCAAGTTATTGACATTTTAGTGAAAGGTCATGAGTTTGTGTATGTGACACCTTGGAATGCGAGGCATGCGGTGTGATAACTCGATAACCGAGTGATCAGTTTTTTCAAACTTGGGGTTTGTACGTGTATGATTTTGAAAAATGTCCACTATTGTTTTTGGTGGTGGTCAAAAACCATTGAGGTTGAAGGGGCACATGCCTTCCCTCAGTACTTCCTTTATGCAAAATCATCTTAAAGGCAAGGAGCCTTAGTGCCCTTGGGCTCTTGTTTGTTTTATCAGTGGATAGTGAGAAAGGTGTGTAAATGTTGAAATAAAATTTTGCTAGTAGTGCTCTAAGTTGATGGTTTATAGGGTATGTTGTTTAAAAAGCAGGCCAGGAGTACTCATCACCAAGCCCTCTGTTAAAGTATAATGGTTTATAGCGTGAGTTGTTTTAGAAGCAGGACAGGAGTAGGTAGGTGATGGTTGTCAGTTATGCAGTAAATAAACATATTTGCTATTGTACAGGATTATTTGCTACTGAATAAACATAACAAATTTTTTTTTTGATGTGGAATTGACTGAAGAATGATCACTAGGTTATACCCTTAGACAGGGTGTAGGCCAAGAAAGTGGGGTTTTATGAAGAGCAGTGCTACCCAGACTTGTTCATTTTGATTCCCCACAATTCCTGTTGTCCAGAGTCTTTTCATGATACTGACTTTCTAAATAGATTGCTAACCAGAGTTGTGCATACCCTAGTGATGAATTTTCAGCCTGAAAACTCGAAAAGCTCCCCAGCTTCCCTGAAATTTCACTACCCCAGTCTAGGAAGTTGCATCTTTTAAATTGAAATCCCAGGCTTTAGAAATTTACTTTCCCAGAAAAGGGTATGGGTAGATTAATGAATTAGACTTTTGGCCTTGTGACATTAGGTCCCTAAAGCTTAGAAGACAGAGGACAGTATTGAAAGAAGGTGATGAGCAAGAGAGTTTACAGAAATGATACATGCTACCTGTTCTAGAAGTGTGGATACATTTTTTAAATGGAGGAAAGGGGAAGAACGTGGGAGGAGAGATTGCTGCATAAGAGTTTGATCATGATCTCCTCCCCTCCTACCCCCCCCCCACCTTCCCTTCCCTCTTTTGTATGCTTCCTTCTCCTGCCTTTCCCTTCTTTAACCTCTTGCTAAATGGCAATAAACAACCCTGATTGCATCTGCTTCCCTGCCCACAACCATCACCACACCCCTCCCACTTCAACACCCAAATTTACAGCACCAGTAAAATCCAGACACACTGCCAGCAAATAGGTTTAATTCCCTCCTATGAGTAGGTCATAATTTGTAACCTGTGTGGTTCCATATCTTTAATGGTCACTTGATATCTTTAAGAAGGATTTTTTAACCACTGCCTTGAACTGTAGGCCAGCTGATTCATGTTTATCATGGGTAGGGGGGATACTTATTTTGAGTCCGGCCTGTCAATTTTGAGCAAATCCTGAAAAGTTAAATGAAATCAGAATATTTCTTTGTCTTTTTTTCCTATGGTGTGGCAGATCCTCTAACTTTTTCATGTTAGTGTTATTATTTCCATTCAAAAAGTAAAAAGATGTTTGAAGATGAAATTCATGTCCACTGTCTTTCATCCCAAGTCAAATGCATCTTCTATTAGTCTATTGCTACTTTGTTGAATCCATTGACACCATATTTTACATATGAACAAGTTATAGAGTGATAAATGTTCGTATGTTTAATTTTCATTTGTTTCTGGAATAAATATTTAGTTTTTAATTTGTGAATAGAGCGTAAAAGGTACAAATCTTTATTTTACAAGTTCCATCTACATTGTCATTTGTATATGAACCAAAACAAAGAATGTTCTCACTAGTTCTAATTCCACCCTGTATATTGTGTGTGTTTTAGATTGAGACAAAATTATGATGTAAAGCCATGAATGTTTGGATGTCATGGTGTTAAAAGATAGGAAGAACATAATGGGTGAAAGATGTTACAATTGTGCAACCATGACAAGAATTGGAAACGGGAAAATTGTACCATAAATGTTGTTGTCGATGGATATGAATTACCTAATTATGTACTTCTAATTAAACATTTTGGAATTATCTGCCACACAGTTGGTTTTGTCAGTTTTTCCTAAAAGATGCCAAACATTAAAATGAAAAAAAAAACATTGTCTTGTATTTTCTTATTTCTGTAGTAGTATTTAAAAATTCCTGAAGAGGCATGTTTTGTAGGAAATTATGAATTGACAAGGGGTGCACCCTTTCTTGTGCAAAGATTCAGTTACATCTTCAGGACATGAGATGAGTTACATCTTCAGGTCATGGGATAAGTTACATCTTCAGGTCATGTGATAAGTTACATCTTTAGGACATGAGATGAGTTACATCTTCATGACATGAGATGAGTTACATCTTCAGGTCATGGGATAAGTTAATCTTCAGGTCATGAGATGCATTGCATCTTCAGGTCATGGGATAAGTTATATCTTCAGGTCATGGGATAAGTTACATCTTCGGGTCACGAGATAACTTACATCTTCAGGTCACGAGATAACTTACATCTTCAGGTCACGAGATAAGTTACATCTTCAGGTCATGAGATAAGTTACATATTCCGGCAGTGGCGTAGCTAGAAATTCAAAAAGGGGGAGGGCAAAGCACATTTTGAGGGGGCCAAACCCAAAGTGCAACTGGCACGTGCCTTTAGTACATACAAGAACAAGCAACTATTTGAACATTCCGCGTGATTTTTCCCAGGGTGGTTAAGGGCAGGGGCCAATAGCAAATTCAATTCATTTGAGTTATGTAGTATTTTTTATAAGCCATGTTCTGGACCTTTTCCTTGTTTTTTGGTATCGGAATTAAGAAGGTCACATCTGAGTTGCCTCAAGAGTCTGAACCCTAACCCTAACCTTGATTTGGAAGTGTATTGTATACTATTGCTTAAAAACCCAAACACCCGAAATCATCCTGGTAATAAAAGTTATGTGAACTATCCATGACATTCCAGATTTTTTTAGAAAGAGATTTCTGTAGGGTGAGTGGTGGATCTATTGTAATCATTTTCTATCACAAAACTATCAGAATTTTCGCAAATCCTCAAACTAATAAAATTTTCGCGCGCTCCGCGAACTTCAAACCTTACCCGAGTGTTGTTCTCATTATCAATATGTTCCTATAGCAACTTTTGGAGAGGCACTGCAGCAAAAGTTGAAAGTTGTTTACAAAACTACCATGCAGGTAAAAGACTGGCTTTTCGAGTGGCATGTAGGTTTGTTGGTTAATTGAAAGTGTCTTGATGGAGAGCCTTAATGCAGGTTTTGTCACTGAAGTCTTAGGTAATGAGAAATTTCTGCACGCTTCGTGTGCATTCGTCAGTTTGCACTCCGTCTAATGACATGACCATCATTAAGGTAATAATACATGGAACTATTCTAATCACAACGCTTTCCGAAAACAGATTATACATCTCCAAAAATCTGTAGAGGCCTCGCATCAATATGGGATCTTTCAATCCAATTCTGTGGCATGATGTGGAAGGTTGTATTTGACGTACATTTTCCAAAAAGTTTTGCTGAGCGCTTCGCGCGCAGCCGTTATCGGTATAGATGGTGATTGGTAATACACTTACGACGAAAAAGCATTCTGAAACGCTCTTGTTAGTCCTTCATCCCTTTTGCATACCTATCACTGACTTTCAGGGAGGTCTAATATCACCTCCCTGCACCTGTACTCTCCCTCCCATTTTCCTTTGTTGCAAGCTGTTCGTCTGGATTTTCGTTCAAAATTAGTAAAAATACGATAGTTGTAAAGTTTTCGGCATCATACGCTATATTATCATTTGGATGCGGTACAAGCATTATGTCATTGCCCCATTTTATATAATTAATCCCGAGCTTACAGGTGGTCATATACAGGTATCTGCCAGCCTTAGATGCCCTTTAATGATACACAATGAAAGAAAAGGAAAATTTTCGTAATAGTCCAAGAATGTTTCTGTGGACTCCACGCACTTATTTTTGCGTCAAAACTTCCCCCAATGGAGGGCAGTAAAGTAACCACACTGGGGGGTCTCAGGAGGTTTCTTGACAACGCATCCTTCTCTATGACAACAAACCGGTAATCTCCTCTTTCACCTAACCAAAAAATAGAATTCACTAATTTATGGACATTTTCCAGCCATATATGATCAGTTCCAAAAATATCCCAAAGATAGCACCATTTTGCATCTAAGCAACTTTAAATTAACAAAATTTCTCAAAGGGGAAGGATACCCCTCCCCAGGACGGCACCTATATGTAGTGACAAAGGAAGGATCCCCACTGCTGTATACAAAACGCAGCTGTTTAGCAACAGACAATATGGCCACATTTCTGGAAGATCAACAGTTTTACAGTTAATTCATGTAATGGACGAGTGGACAGAGATCTTAGACAAAGAAGGGTGTGTGGATGTGGCATATTTTGACTTCATGAAGGCATTTGATACAGTACATCACGAAGGTTCATACACAAGTTGCAAAAATATAATACTGGTCCCATTTACTCAACATGGATTGAAGCTTTTTTATGTGGACGTGAACAAAGAGTTATAGTTAATGGTGCTATTTCAGACTGGAAACCTGTCACAAGTGGTATACCTCAGGGATCTGTTCTTGGTCCAATCCTTTTTGTCATCTATATAAATGATCTTCCACAGTCATTACACAATGCTAGCATCCCTTACTTGTTTGCAGATGATACTAAAGTTTACCATGAAATAGCAACACGGGACGATTGTGAGAGCTTTCAAGCAGATATTTATTCCTTGTATGAGTGGTCTAAAACTTGGTTAAGTTTTTACCCAGACAAATGTAAGACCATGAGAATTGGACAAACGCCAGTAGATTGTTATAATTATAAATTGTCTGAAAGAGGTAAAGTGATGGAACACTTAATCTGTGAAAAAGACATTGGCGTTATAATTGACAACAGGCTTTCCTTTGACAAACATATTACTGAAAAGGTGAATAAAGCAAATTCTGTGATGGGTTTGATAAGAAGGTCTTTTACTTATCTGGAGCCATTCAACTTTTTAAGTTACTTTATTCCAGCCTTGTGCGTCCACATGCAGAGTATGCAAACCAAGTATAGAATCCTTACTTAATGAAACATATCAACTTGATTGAGAATGTTCGACGGTGTGCTACAAAACTGGTTCCTGGACTAAAACATCTGCCATACGATCAAAGGCTGGCAGTTTTGGATTAACCTACACTCAGCTATCGTCGGCTAAGGGGAGATATGATTGAAGCTTACAAAATAGTTAGTGGTAAGTACGATGCAGCTGTATCCAACTTATTCCCTTTCGTACGGACCGTTCTACACGTGGGCATCAATACAAAATTTATAAAAGAAGTTCAAAACTACACTTGCGCAAAATTAGTTTTACTTACAGAGTTGTGGACACATGGAACAATCTTCCAGCAAACATTGTTACTGCATCAAACATTGCAGTATTTGAAAGACGTCTAGATAATTACTGGAAAAACCAACCAATCCGCTACAATTTCAAGGACACCTGACTTATGTCTCACCAGAAACACCAGATGATGAACAAGAAGAGCTGGTCTTATATAGGCACCAACTGCCTTCTACCAGAAATCATCTATGTATCTATGTATGTATATCTAAGAGTAACCTAATATCATGAGGAGCATGTACGGTAACATTCGTAGCATGTATTTGTCGTCACACTTTTTCTGTAACGAGTGCAATGCAGGGCCGTTGGAACCGGGGGCTGGGGGCTGCAGCCCCCAATAATTTTGCCATGCATTTTTTTAATTGCAATAAAACGTCACAAAAGTGAAAGACGGAGAATTAAAACGAATGAATATCATTTTAAAAGTCAGTCCATCAGTATTATATTAAAACAAATGACGTATCATTTCCGTAATTCAGTCAATAAGGAAAAAAATCGTTTATGAAAGTATTTGAAAATAACGACTCAATGTCGTACGACGTACTAAATTTGACTTGCTGCATCATTTTGTGGAAATCTAAACGGTCAATGCATGATGAAGTCGCAGAATTTTGCGGTGCTTTATCTTAGGTTACTGATTATTCACAGTGGCGTAACTCCTATGGGCTCGGACCGTGCTGAGCCGGGGTCCCCGACCAAAAGTGGGCCCCCGTTACACTGATGCACAGAAAAAAGCTAGGCTAAGTAACCTCAAGGTCTAAGAAAGTGGGATTGCACCTGCAGTATTCGTTGCTTCAGGAATGTAAATGAACATTGAGTTCATTGGACATATCAGTAATCAAAGTAATAAAATTTTCGCGCGCTCCGCGCGCGTGCAGCCCCACCGCCTGGCCGTGTTTACTATCAATACCATCTGAAACATTCGCATTATTCAAAGGTGAGGGTTCTACAATTACGCCGATTATTCTTGTACATTGGAGTCATTATGGAGGAGCAGGGCATTGCAAGAATGCAAAGTAGTGGAATTCAGGGGGAAGACTCGCCTTCAATTAGATGATGCATTTTGTTAGGAATTTAAAGTGTGTCAGTGCAGTCTCCAGGCAAATTTTGTTATGGGGACGATTTTCAATGTAAAATTTCGGCGACCTTTTCACTCCTTTATCAAGGGACACACTCCATATCTTATAACCATTATTGGGACAATAAACGTCATTATTGTAACCAAATCACTTTTCCGAAAAATTTACAACTCCGACTTCTTCAGGGACCCGGCATCAGTAAAGAATCTTAGAACAATATAATGTAATGAGTAGCATATACGGTAACATTCGTAGTATGCATTTGTCGTTACACATTTTCATAACGAGTGCCATACCAAAGCCAAAATATCACTAAATAATGATTATTTCTATGCATGTAATTAATTGCAAGATTTGCTAAGATGCCCGCATTTTGCATCTAAGCCGCCTTACCTAGCTAAACAAGAATTTTGCAAGGAAAGGAATTGTTACCCCTCCACCTAGTCACCACAGCTTTCCCTTACAGTCAACCAAAAGTATAGAATTCACTAACTCGTGAAAGCTTTTTAATATATAGTCATTTCGGGAATTTGTCAAAGACATCATTTTGCATCAAAACCATCTTAAATTTACCAAAATTTCTCAAAAATACACAATTTTTAAAGACCTTCTGGCCAGATGTATCTAGGGTGGACTTAAAGCACCATCTTCTATATAGTGCCCCAAATCGCCAACCTCTGGTGGCGCCACTGCACCTCTGATAGGGGGCCCTTTGGGTTCAGGAGCTGGGGCCCCCAAGCTCATCGTTACGCCGCTGATCATTCATATGGTTCCACAGTCTTTAACTAATTCCTCTGCCATCTTAAACACATATTCGATTACGCTGGGGAAACCTATTGTTCGAAATGACAATCAATGGGGGATTTCGTTATCAATTTTATCAAAAGGTCCCCTAAAAATGTAGGATATATTTCGTCTCCCATGTTTAGTAGATAGTCTAAGCTGTAATTAAATCGCATTGCCTCCTTACCCAAAGGGATCATCTTATAAGGTGGGGAAATGGGTTCAAGTTATCAACCCAACTTGGGAAGTCAAATTAGAAATTTAAGTCAGTTTTCTACAAACTGGGATGAAATTTGAATCAAAATTTGGGTAAATTTATATAAACGTCAAACAAAAAACATGCCAACATTTTAATTTTTGGGGCCATTTCCCACAATTTGGGAGGCACTTTTTCAAAAATTTCCTCAATACGCTACGCGCCAACCCATGGTGGCGGGTAGCGTACCTACACTCCATTTCAACATGCACAAGTCAGCCCCGCCCCAATCGAAAATACCTTCAGAAGGCACTGCAATGCCAAACCAAAATGCCATTAAATACTTTCTTAGTACGTAATTGAAAGATTAACCAAAGATACCATCATTTTGCATCTAAGCCACCTTACCTAGACAAGAATTGTTCAAGGGGAGGAGTTGTTACCCCGCCACTTAGACAATACAGGTTTCTTTTACAGTCAACCAAATAAGAATTTACTAAATTGTGAGTTTTCCAAAATATAATCAACTCAAACATTTGCCAAAGATAGCATTATTTTGCATCTAAGCCCGATTGTAAATGAAAAAAAAATCTCAAAGTTTTTTCATATTTTCTTCAGTAGTAACCCCAAAATTTTCCGCGTGCTTCGCGGGCCAAAATTCCGCGTTAATTGCCATCCTTTCGGAACGCGGACCGCCACCTGGTGCCACCCATGATTGAAGAGGCAAATTTTGGTGAAGAGTGCGATTTCATGCAATCTAGAGCGACAGGAAAGCAAAATTTTCACAGCACGTCCCCAACCATGGTGAGGCTGAGGTCTGATTACTCCTGTTGGACGCTGCAAAAGTGCAACCTGCCCTCCTAACAGCTTAAGGAACTGTTTCCTATGAAAACTTCATACCTCTGCCTCTGTTTGCCGTTATAGGCTATAACTGGCTTTGGGACCTCTTAAGTATGGATTTCACTCTTCCAATTATTGTCCTCTTTGAAAGCCTGCGAACCTCGCCTGCGGCCTTCGACCTCTTTCCAGCCTCTCCATTTGGTCCTCACCTTTAAAACGTTTGAGAACCACTGCTTTTTACAATTTGACAGTTGACAGTTGTATAGCTTACAAGTGTTTGACCTCTTTAATTTATGAAGCAAATGCGTAACTATTCATTCATTAATTTGTGCATTCTCTCCAAGCTGATGGCACTGAAGAAACGAGATGGAAAAAAGTTGGTCATTATTGTCCGCCCACATGTATAGCAGAAGCGATCAATCATGGCAAAAATGAAAAGAGCAAAAACAGCTTCACACGCATTTGAAAAAAAACACTAAAAAGAGCTCATAAAGCAATTGGAAATCAAAATTATTCTCTCAAAAATGTAATTTATAGCATAACATTTTCTCACTTGTAAATTTCTAAAACATGATACATCAAAATTTTGAATGTTTAAATGCAAGTTAAAATACCTAGAAAGTGCTATTTCCTGCAATTTGGGAAGCATTTTTGTCAAAATTTTCTCGGAACGCTTCCCGCCAACCCATGGTGGCACTCCGCTTAGATAGTGTCGGGGCATATTTTGCCCCCCCCCCCCCCATAAATGCAGTCCTGGATACGCCCCTGGCGTACTGCATACTCACGGATGAATGAATCAATGCCATTTAATGTCGTTTTCAAAAGCTTACAAAACAAAATGAAAACACTCCGTCAGCTAATTTCTCACGAAAGCGGGCGAGTTTTGGTTAGATTTTTCCGAGGCAGATGACTCAAATATCAAACGTGTTTGCCAGACCTAAGTATTTGGCTTACGTCTTTAAACTGTATTGAACAGTGTCTTTTGAAGATGATCACGTCTTCAGTAAGAAAAAGAGGATAGAACTTCTCATCGATTCAATTTTGTGTTTCTCCAGGATAACGCCAACATGGAAGAACACTAGCATAATTGTGTGACCATATCTGGAACGGTTGGAAAAACTAATGAAACTGAAAATGAAAGCCCTCGAAAATTTTTTTTAATTTTGGAAAAAATGTTTCAGAAAACAAAATATATTAATTATTAACCGTCTTTTGGATCATTTTGGTAATAAATTGCCTGGAGTCATACCTGAGCCACCTATTTTTTATCGATTTACCATTTAGGGGGCACAGCAGTCCACGTAGGGGTCCGAAATCATCATTCGTGATTGCATGCGAAAGATTTATTGGTTTTTGATTCCTTGCCGAAGGCAAAAGGAATATATGCGATGGTGATGTCGTGCCGGGGCGCAGATCCAGTTTCAAAAGTAAAGGGGGGGGGAACTACTAACTAGTTTGTTGATTTGTTTCATCGCTGTGAAGGTGTATTTATAAAGTAATTGTAAACACTAACGGTGCACTGCTTGGACTGAAAACATAGGCTTTTAATTTGGTTTGGGGCGGGAGTCCTTAGAGCATAAAGAACGTCGATTTCAGCCTATTTGCACTTTCATATTCAGGGCATATTTATGAGCATCAGATTCAGCCACTTACCTGCTAGCCGATTAAATATTGAACAGTCTTTAACTCCCTCAGTCTGTAGAATATGTCAAAACTTTGGCAGGATTTAACTTAACATTTTCTCAAACATTGCACCAAAATGCATGCAAGGTCCCTCAAATATTCAAAATTTTTCCAGGGAGGGGGATATCCCATCCCCTTTGACCTCTCTCCTCCCCTATCCAAAACGATGTTCATAGCTCCCTTAGCCTATGCAAATATTTTCTCTGATCCCATGCAGAAACGTAGAACGATAGTAGCAATTAGTGGACTATACGAGGATTGAAAACTTATTTGAGAAACACAATGCGTCAAGATACTGTAGGGTGAGCAACATCGCCCTAATCAATATTAAATGCTCATGTGAAAAACAAATACTTCGATACGACATTGATAAGGTTAAAGACACATTTGCAAATCAAAATAACAGGTACAATTTTTTTTAAATTTTAGACAGCCTGCGCTGGCTGCTGAAAGCATTTCAATTACAAAGACCGCACAACATCTTTTCTGTTTAGGGTTACCAGACGTCCGGATTTACCCGGACATGTCCTCATTTTGAAGGCTTACCTAAGCGTCCGGGCGGATTGTTAAAATTGCCTTTGAAATGTCCGGATTTTTTTGCTACAAAGTGTGACCAAATTTACACTTAAAAGTTGCCAATTGAGAAAACAAACATTTGGTCGAGACATCAATGACTGATTAAGTTTGTCACTGAACGTGATAATAATGGAACCCTTTCTTTTCTATGTTAGTCACGTCTTTTACGAATGGAGTAAATAGTGTAGATAAGTAAAACACAAGGTTCAAGGGCGCGATCAGATAGGTGTGTATAAATGTACTTATAAATATGAATATCAGCACGGTTGCTAAATATAATTATTAGCATTGTCGACAGGATAATAGCCCTATGTAGGCTACGTGTTGCTGCGAAAGTTTGAGCAAAATATATAGCACGAAGGGTAATGGGGTGGGGGCGTACCCCCGAATCGATTTCCGAATGTTTTCTAAACGAACCCAAAGGGGTTTTAAGCTGTAGATTTCTCGAGGGGTTAGGGTAAGGTGTCTTTTCAGTATCTTAATAATTTTTTTATCACAAATCGTTTGCGATCTATCAAAATTTGCACACGTGGGGAGCTTTCAGTCTCGTTGCTATGCTTCTTTTCAATATCGTTTCAAACATATCAGCACTATGCATCTGTGAGGGTTTAACAATTGTAAATTTGTAAATTATGGAGGAGCACAGCATTGCAAGAATGCGAGGGAAATCCTGTCGCCTTCCCCTATTTTTGGCAGACATATTTCATGGAGAATGAAAGCTTCAGGGGATTACCAGGCAGCACACTAGCCGCTTTCATTTGCAAACGTATTTTGTTAAGGAATCCAAAGTGATCTTGTTGAAGAGTCTGCATGAAATTTTTGTCATGAAAATAATTTTAATGCAAAATTTCTGCGCGCTTGGCGCGCATTTATCAAGGTCCGCACTCCATATCTTATGACCAAGCAATACTACAAGGAATTATTCTGGCCAAAACTTTTTTTCAAAAAAATAAGACGTTCATTTCCAATTTTCGTAGGGACAACACATCAAGAGTCTGAGGAACATATAGCCATCTGATATCATGTGTGGTCACCAGGTTAAACTTTAGCAGTATGATGTAAAAGGTTGGAGGAACTGCATTTGTCATGATACTTTTTTCAAAACATTTCTTAGGCTCACTTCTTGCTCATCCTTTTATCTGTAGATGGTGAATGTTAATACCTTTACACCTCAGGAAAGGCATTCTCAGACATATGGTTGTAAGTCCACCACCCTTTGGTTATTCCAAGGAAGAGTAACACCTCCCTTGTTATTCCTACTCCCCTCTCGCTCCCTCCCTGTGAGGCCTTAAAAGCTGATTGCCTGAATTCTAATTGCACAGATCTCCTTGGTCTTCGCCCGATGGTCCTCCACCGATATTTTCCTTTTGAAGAGCCCGGCACAGGGTCGCTGGATCCCACACCTGTCGGAGAGCGCTCCCCGTGAAGCGAAAAAGCGTATCACACTTCCTACCAAGCAGGGCCTTTTTAACCAAAGGTCAAAATTTCTAAAACATGAGATCACATAGAAAGAAAAATTTAGATTTAACTTAGTTAGTTAGTTAGATGAGGTTTAACGGCCCAGTTTCCAATCAATTGGTTCAAGTCGAGCCGGTCACGGCCTTTTATCCAGTTGTGGCTCACTTAAGGCCTAGGAAATGCATCTCCTGCAATCTGCCAGGTGCTTTGGTGAAATTGTTCCTTTATACTATGGTGCATAAACGGGTGTTTTTGCTTCGCTAGCTAGTGTCCGTTGTGGTGCTTTTTGGCCGAATTTCCCCTTTCAATTAAAATTTCTTTTTTTAAAAGGCCCTGCCTCCCATGCCTCTGTGTATAACAATGGAATTTGCCACTAGCTGGTGAGACCAAAAATGTCTGCACGCTTAGCACGCATGTGCACAAATGACGATCCGTGTGCCCCTCAGTCACCTGCTCCCAAGCGGTGCCTCTGCGTACTGGATCATGACATTTTATTGCTTCAAAATCGCGGGAACCCTTTACAGGCAGCCTAATGGTACTACATCTGGTCCAGTTTGCATGTAAACACCCTCCAAATTATATTTTCTTCCAAGCAGATAAGGTTTTATCCCCTTGTAGACCCTAACCACAGTGGCGGCGGAACCGGGGGGGGGGCTTCAGGGACTAAGCCCCCAATAAAAAAGTAAGGGGGCTAAAAGTACGTTCAGCCCCCCCCCCCCAATATTTGCTAAGTGCAAACATGAGACCCATATTTCAAGGCTGGGTACATGTAGCTTAGAACACTAGGGAAGTGCCGTTTCCGGCCATCTGGAGGGTTTGTAAA
>WURT03373638.1:0-15811 GCA_009936505.3 Holothuria glaberrima | reverse complement strand
ATATTCTAAGCATTCTGGGAAATTTTCATTCATTTCCCATGTTCGGTTCTTGAAATATTAACAATTGAAGTTGAAAAACATTTTCTACCAAAAGTGAACTTGAAGCAAGCAGGTGTGATTTCATGGCTTCATATTGATGGCCAATGTTTTGTTTTGCTTTAAAATTACTACCAGTTTTATACAACAAAACTCTGATATATTCATACCATAAATGCATCCTGAGCAGTGGAATTTTTAAGACTTTACATACCTCAGGGGCAAGATAGCACCCTAATCAATCCAAGGTCAAAACCATAGGATGAAAAACAAAGCAATACAAAACATTGGTCATCAGTGTGAAGCCATGACGTCACACCTGTTTGCTTCAAATTGACGTTTGGTAGAAAATGTGAAAACTTCAGTTGCTAATATCTTGTGAATCCAACATGGGAATTGAGTGAAAATTTCACCAGAAGGCTTAGAATAAGTTTCTCTGTATTATATCAAATTTAAGAAATTTGGGTCTGGACTATTCTTTTAACAAAGAAATCTTTAGACATGTAGTGATACTATCTTGAATTGTGGGGCATTATGTGCAATCAATTTTGACTTTCTGTGTCATTGCCTTGGTTCGTGACTTTATATGCCACATATTATGTATGAGTTGGCGCACTTGTAATAATGGATGGAAAAAATGTGTATCTTGTATGCTTTGTTTTGCTTTGAGTATGAAGTACTGTAAAGTCTTACTAAAAATTTGTAATAAGACATGCATAATAACAGACTGTAGTGCCCATGTATGGGTTGCCTCAGTTTACCTCAGTTTATC
Organism: Holothuria glaberrima; assembly: GCA_009936505.3. NCBI lineage: Eukaryota > Metazoa > Echinodermata > Holothuroidea > Aspidochirotida > Holothuriidae > Holothuria > Holothuria glaberrima. Next base: position 15,003 of record WURT03373638.1, on the reverse strand, counting down.
TCTTCTCCAGGAAGAAAATCCCTTTTACCTCACATTGACGTCAATGTGATGTCCTTTCCTCGCAACACTAAGGACGCAGTTAAATCTAATTTTGTTATGATGTTAATGAACATTGACCACAGAGTACACATCAGACGAGAAAAGGCAAGATTCACTTCACATGATTGTGCAGAGTGAATACTGTAAGAGCCATTCAGACTGCCTTAATAAAATTATTACACTGCATGTGTAGCACTATGGCTTGGTATCCAGGAGTTTTACATATTTTGAGTAATTCTAAGGTACTGCATTTTGGTGAAGCATATTGTACCCGAAGAGAAAGGTAGGGAAGAAGGGCTTTGATTTCCAGAGGGATTAAATGTTGAAAATGTTTTTGAGATCTGATCTGAGATGCTATACAGTACTCTATAGACAGAAAATTATTTGCCTTTGGTTATAGTGATGAATTTCAAGCCTTTGGTTATAGTGATAAATTTCAAGAAATGTATTGCTCATCCTCCTTATTCTTGTGATAGTTCTGAAAGAAAAGTTTTTGGTAGGGAACATTTGTTTGATTTAAAATGTCTCAGTTTGTAATCTTCTACACACGAAGAAAATTACGAGTGCAAAAGTAGTCGTCCAGGATGGATTAATGAAACAATTATCAAGGGATCTAGGCCTTCCAAGGGAGGAATTCCATGAATAAAACCCTAAGAATAATTTGGCCTCTCCATGAGTTACTGTAGTCAAGGTTAAAGTAGCTGTAGTAGCAGCCTAGACACACTTTGTTATACATTGGTGTTAGAAATCATTTTTTGTAAGGCTGCAAATAAGACATTATTTTAGGACAAGACCATTTTGATACCAGCATTTGGGGCATATTAAATTTATGCATGTCAAAGGGCACCAAGGCTACTGGTGTGTAAACTCAAACTCTGTTTATAGTTGGTTTATTTTTGGTTTGCATTTTATTATAATAGAAAGGGCATGAAGGCCAAGGTAGCCTTAAAATGAATGCCATTTTGGAAGGCACCAAGGCCGTTGCCAAAATATACAAAGGCCATGTCCCCTGTAACCTTCATTTAGTTCCAGCCCTGTTACCAGTTAATACACTTTGTTTGACATGTAGGACAGTGAAATGTGAGATGTGAAGCAGTGTGGCCTACATTTCACATAGTGTACTGTAGCCTACTCAGCAGAATGTAACCTCGGGGAACTAACCTATTTGGAAGTCTAAGCCTTTGTCTTGGAAGAACCAGGGACTGCTATTTTCAGAGTAAACTTGGGGGGATTTTAAATGTCTATGGGGAAAGGGGAAATTGAAACTTGAATCTATAGGCAATGGATTAATCACTTACTTCTGTTTGAAAAAATACAGTTAAAAAACCAGTGGCTGCCCAGTAATTTCTTTGGGGACCTCAAGAAAATGATGTGATGGAATACTAGGAATTAAGCAACAGTATGGTGGGAAAGGGGTTGGAAGGGGATGTTTACGACAGTATGGCCAGAAATATTTAATGCTGAAGGACATAAAACCTTAACAGTTTCTTTACTGCTTCCCAGCTGTATTACAAGTCAGGTAATTTCAGTATTATTGAGGGAAGTTCTTGTAGGGCTTAAGCCAAGTGAATTTTGACTGGCTGATTGGAAATTTGGAAATACGCTAAACATGTGACCATGTACACAGTGGTTTCTGATGCAGGGGCTTAGCGAGGATGAAATTTTGAAGGTGACTTATAGATATCAAATGGGGGGTCACCGGATTGATCACCATCCTTGGGAAGAGGTCTAAGGGGAGGAGTGTCCCCTCTTTGGGAAAATATCGAATGGTTAGATGTCCTTGGATGCAATCTGGTACTGATAAAGTACCTGGAGAACACATGTGAAAATTTAATTGCAACTTTTACCTGAATGCTTAGATGTAGTTTTTCTGTCACATATGAAAAGTTTTTACCGGAGAATCCATATCAAATTGGGTAACTTCTACTGTACCTTTAAATTGGTTTTTGTTTCTTAATATCTGTAGTAAAGAAGCTCTCAGAAAGGAAACAGTTATGCACAGTAGTGAATTCGGACAGAACACATTTTTGCTTTGTGAACATTTTGCTTAGCATGAACGTTTCATCATTAAAATAAAGGCCCTAATTGTAAACTTAACATTTATTGACCCTAATCATAAAGCTAATCATAGCCTAAATCCTGAGGCTAATCCTCATTGCAATCCTAAACATAATTCTACTTAAAATCCAAATCCCAAACTGCCTGTAACCAGAAGTAAATATTTGTAGAGTGGATCTTTGATCTAGTGAACCTTCCATCTAGTGGGTATCCACTGTTAAACCTTTAATATTTGATTTGTTTGTGCATTTCATGACATCTATAGTGTCATTGAGCAGTCCTGGCAAATGATGCAGTTTCAGTATTGTGTAGCAAGTGTTTCAGTTTTATGTGGAGCCCTTTAAAGGTACAGTATGAAAATTTCCCTAACCACAATGGCAATTAATAATTCCCTTTAAGGGAAGATACGTTAGACTTGTTCTGTATGAATGGCTCACCATCATCAGCATGTTAAATGGCCTGGAACTGTACAAGATCAAAAAAGAGAGATATGTTTGGCATGCTGCCGAATGATGGTTTAGTATTCTTGCAACTTACTGTACTGTAAGGAGTGTTTTGTTGCATATAAAATTTCTCCTGTTGAGAGTGTGTTTGGAATTCTGTTACAATTTTTCAACCCTCAAAAATCTGTATCTGTGAGGAAGCAGTGAAATACAATTCCAGGACTGCATGTACAATCCAAAGACCTTTAGTTTTGTTTGATGGATTTTATCTTTGGCAGCCATTTCTTTGATTCAATTGTATTAACATGTATGGAACATTCCTTGAGGAGAAGTGAGGTACATTGCCTTCTTGTATTAATGCAGTTTGTCAGACTTGTGTACTGTACCTTGTGGCATGCATAACTGGTCACTTGGAAAAGGGTGTGTAGATGCTGTTAGGATATAGCAAGTATTGTGGATGGAAAAAAAGACTTTTACAAAAAGGATGCCGTGCTGGGATGGTAAGTTACCCTGGACATTAGTATGTTTCTTTCACAAGTTAACTGTAAATGTGTGCTATCATACAGAATGGTAAGCTTACCCAGGGCTTTTTTATACTATTGTATTATCAAACTTACTACAGTGTAAAGCTACATTATGAACTGTCTTGACAGATTGTATAAGCTTAATCTACATTGCCAATCTCTTACCTCCTATCTAAAATTGTAACCTTATTTTACTTTTGAGATTTTTCTCAATGTCCTTTTTACAGTACTTTACAGTAGATGGCCCACATAACCCCAAAATATCCATGCAACATATGGTACCACAGGCTGCCCAAGTCCATTGCATTTTCTGTTGTTGTTCTCTTTTAATTGCATCTCCCTCAAAATATGAACAGTGACCCCAAAATGGGACCTGAGCCTTTTTTGCTAGGCATTATGTTTAATGCAGTTCCATTGTAAACACACCTGAGCTTCTTATTAGTCATGCACAAAAAAAAAAAATAAATAAAAAAACAACCAAAAAAACCCCCCAAAACAGCTCTAATTTAGAATCAGTGACCGGAAGTGACATATCATGGTAGGCGTAGGAATAGGGATAGGGTTATATACGTAGTGGGCATACGGAAAGGGGTAGGGTTATATTCATGGTACGCATACGCCGAACAGGGTTATATACGTGGTAGGCATACGGATAGGGATAGGGTTCTATTCATGGTACGCATACTGATAGGCAGGGATAGGGTTAGATATGTGGTATGCATAGAGGTAAGGTTAGGGTTACACCCTAGGGTATGGGTAGAGATATACGTAGAGACGTGTATACATACGCAATAGAGTTAGTGTGTACTTATATTTAAAATGGTTGGTCAGCAGCTTGGCTCGCAGGGCAATCGGTTAGGGAATGGATTGGCAATACATCTACACAGTGCATCGCATTTGTATTCTTGCAGTGTACCAAGTTTGAATCCCACTGACTACCAACAAATCTTGTTACGCTTCTTCATGTTGGCTCTTTTGGAACTTAAACTTGTCACTGGAATTTTAATTTGGAGTTGTAAGTTTCAAGTTGTAATACTTTGTCACTTCCAGTCACTGATTCTAAATTAGTACCCAAGAAACAAACTACTGCAGATCCACAATTCTTTACACTTCAGCAATATGTGATTGGATCATGTGCAAATGCACCTGATATGTGAATGGTAGGACTTCAAGATTTTCCTCACAAGCACCCTGTGCTGCCTTGACTAAACTTGTGTTCTAGAAAAGTGTTCTTTACAGTACGTCCCCTCCTAGTGAAGTTATATACTTTAATATATTGATTGTGGGTTACCTTAGATTTATGTGAATAATGTCTGCCATCGTAACTGTGACATAGTTTGCTCAGACACTAGCTGATAAAGCTGAAGACTTCCTTGAGTACAGTTGTGTTATCGACAACAGTAAGCACACCCAGAAGGACCCTGAAAGATATTGTGGAGCTCAACAAATAAAAAGCTTAAAAAAAAGAAAAAGAGGGTTGCAAAAAACCTCCACCTCTCCTTACTAATTGTTAATGGAAGCAAAACATTAGATCACCTGTATCCATATATACAGAAGCCCCTACTAATGCTTAGGGGTGATTTTGTCAAATGTTTGAAAAGAGAACCCTCCACCTCCGAAAAAAAAATTGTATAAATAATATAAATAAAATGACGGATGAACGGAGATGTGGATGTGCGTACGGACATTCGTCGGACCGAGGAAGGAACTGAGGAAGGGAACAAAGGGATGAACAAATGAACAAACAAAATTAAAATAAATATGACTAAATGAATAAATGAATTAAAATAAAATACACATTACACATGAATAAATAAATGAAAATAAAAATAAATAAAGAAATTAAAATAAATAAAATGAAAAAAAACTTTATCCCTGGTCTTAAATGATTTTTGGCAGAGAGAAAGTCTTTGCACATGTAGTGCTCATTGCTGTGTGCCTCACATTGACTGAGCCGTGTTTTTATATTGCATACTACTGTATAATCCAATGTGTGCATACCCAGATACTGTAGTATTGCAGTCATTTCTCAAACAGGAAATTAGGAACCATAATTGTTGAGAAATTTGTTTACTTTAGTCAAATTGTGAGCTATAAATTCCTCATAAGATGGGCACACTTGTACTGGTAGACTTTTCACTGCTTTTGTACCTTTATGGCCTGTAACCCAGTGTACAGCAGTATATACTGGATTAATAATTCAGCAGGCATGCAGCAGATGTTGTCTCAAAAAAAACTCAATGAATGGAATAGGTTGCCAGGGATTGTAATACTGTTTTTCCAAGTCTAGACCCAATAAAAGTGTTGTTGATAGGTATCTGAAGAATTGCAATTTTTATACTCTTTATAATGGAGTTTAAAATTTTGTTAAAAGGATTGTCTATCAAAATTTTCCTTCTGAACTACTTGTACCCACTCATGACTTCAACATAAAATTAAAGGGAAAGATTGCATTTGTGGCACAGAATAATTTTATACCTTTAAACCATGATTTAGAGAAAAATAAGTAATTTAAGGTAAGGTAGTGATGGTGACCTTTTATCAAGAAATAAGGTTCTCACAGAGAGGGATACTCACTAGATGGAAGGTTCATTAGATTGAAGGTTTACTAGACAGAATACTGTATTTCCTTGGACAAAAATCTACTTTTGGTTAGAAATAGGGTTAGGATTCTGGTTAGATACAGAACAAGGTTTAGAATTAGACTTCAAACAATTATACTTGGATAGGATTGGGGTATGGGTAAGGATTACTGTATGGTCAGAGCTAGGATGAAGTGTAGAGTTAGTATCTTTGGTCTAGTGAACCTTTGATCTAGCGAACCTTCAATCTAGTGAACCTGGCCACCCACAGATGGAGAACCACTGCTAATTTGTAGTTTATGAGTGATTTTTTAACGTAATTTAATCATTTTCAAATGATGCCATCTTGCATCACTGAGTCTGAAATGTATAATAGTTTGGGGTTGAAGGCTGCTGCCAGAATTGATTGGTGAGACTGAACAGTTTAATATTTAATAATAACTATCTTCCATCTATGCCGGTGTAATGTAAGTATACAGTTCACAGCACCCACACCTCTTGTTTCTGACTTCTCTATATTCTGACAAGTTTACATTGATGTCAGTATTACCTAAAGGATTATGGTTAGGTTAGAACGTAACCCTTATCCTAACATGACCCTAGTGAAGACTTGTCTGAGTATGGAGATGCTGGAACAAAGAGATGTTGGACCAGAGAGCAGTCGCTATTGTTCACAACAACAGACAGTAGTGCAGTATTAATGTATACATGTATTATCAGACACTACTTGATATTGCTGTGTATAAATAATTATGTGATTCATAGCTCTGTTGTGAAAAATCTTTTGAATGAAATACCAATTAATGTGGAAAATCATTCAGTTTCATTCATGTAAAATAACTCCCATGTTTTATATGTGATATATATGAATATGCATATTTTTTTTCTGGTACAACATCATGACAGATATTGAACTTGTAAAGGAATATTAGTAAAAAGTTCAAGTATTAAATAGGAATACAGCTGAGGTTAGCTGGAGATTTGGTATCAATGTTCCTTCCTTGTGAGCATACACTTTGGTCTGTTGTTGAATGTTTTTAAAAATGATCTTGAGCATGGACATAGCCATATCATTTTTCTAGGGGACTGAACCATTTTTGCCTGAGAGAGGCTTTTATAACCTGAGATAATTGGCTGATTTTCCCCAAAGTCTGCCCAAGAAATAGAATTCTTCCAGGAAGAGTGAGGGCAGGACGACGGGAGAACTGCATTGCCTGTTACTCATTGGCTGGTGAGACTTTGATCTGGAACAGAATAACCAAATGTGGATGTACCAGAATGAAATAATTAGGCAAAAATACATTGCAGAATGTATATATATATACTGTATGTATTTCTAACTTGGGATTAAGGGTAAATATCATATGAAAAGACCCGTCTATGAGGGATAAGGGGAAACTGCATGAAAGGGGAAAAAATCAGGTCGACTTTGCGAAATCACACGCTTTTTATATAGGAATACGTAACATCCGTTTCACCACACAATCTATGCAATTACTCCAATGTTGACCAAATTATATACGAACAGTATCTGTTAACACCTACGGATGGTGGGTCATTAAAAAACATTGATATGCATGGTTCCCAAAAGGGGAAATATTTGCTTAAGTACATTTTTTTTTTTTTTTTTTTGCCTTAAGGAAACTGCAATATATTGCTTTCCCTATATGGTAGGAATTAGCGTTATATGTTTAAGTAGTGCATCTTTTACAATATATTGAGAAAATTTTGGAAAGTCAAAGACCACATTTTTCCAAGTTGCTTGAGTGTTACAAATTACTAATTTTTTCCTTAATATAGGCTACTTAACAGTGTTGCAATTACCTTGAATGGCAACAACACTGGAAAAAAGTTTATCATCAGAAACATTGTTTAAAAATTTCAATATTGAGAATTGGTAGCATTTTGTCATTGATACAATTAAAAAAAATGATGAAAGCATGCAACATCAAATAATCGTTAGCAGCTTACTGTACCACACAAATATTGTGGTTACATATTTTATGTAAGACATTATAATTTCTATTTTGTTAAAAACTGGTTGAAGTTATATTTAGGTTAAAAGTTATCATTCTTAATGTAATCCTTCCAATCATTAATCCCTCTGAAGTGAGACAAAAAATTGTCCTTTCCCCAAACCACCCCTTGTTCATATGACAGCAATACTGTACGTGCAGTACAGGTATGTACACGTCACTGAATTCTGCATTAAAGTTATTACATCAGCTACAATGTACTGTATATTTTACTCTTCTTGTGTAGCATGTGGGTATAGTATACCTGCATATTACATAGCCTGTACAAGATATACAGTTCGTACTTACCCAGGGACTGTACAGTAAGCTGCTTATGATTTACTAGCAAGTTATATATTTATAGGGCTGTTTCTACATAGCTCTGTATTGCTAGATTTTACACGTACTGTATAAAACTCCACTCTACAGTACTTATCCTGTACAACAATTCTGTACATGTTTTTCTCCCAATTGAAGATAGTGTATTGTGTGGTATTTTTCTCAGTTTTGTGCCCTAAAGGATAGTATTAAATGCATCCCATCTGTATGGGCTGCTGAGTTTGTTTTGAGTCCCATAAAATATTTTTTTATGTGGAAAATCATGGAATATGAAGAGTAGGAGACATTTAAGAGAAACAAAAATTAATAGAATACTTTTTGGTTAAATGTTGCCTGGTTTTTGAAGAGGGGAATGCTCACTAGACCAATGGTTCACTGTGTCAAGGATTTGCTAGACGTGACTCCACAAAGTTCCTCTGGCTCAGACAAAAATCTACTCCTGGTTAAAAGTAGGTTTGGGATTTAGGTTAGATATATACAGAATATAGTTTAGGATTAGGATTATCTTTGGGTAACATAAAGGTTTTGTAAGGATTATGGTTAGCCAGGTACCTTTTTTTTATACACAGTAGACTGAAGGTTCACTAGATCAAACTTTTTCTAGACTGAAGATCCCCTTGAACAAAAATCTATGTCAGGTAAGAAATAGGGTTAGGGCTTAGGATTATCTTTGGGTACGATTGGGGTTTGGGTTAGGATAAGGGTTAGGGTTAGGATTAAGTTTAAGTTAAGAGTTAAATCATCTTCAGTCTAGTGAAGCTTCGATGTAGTGAACATTTGATCTGGTGAACCTTGCCCTTTGCAGAAATCTATTGAATAAAATAAAGTGCTGTCCCCCGAATAATTTGGTGCAAAAGGGAAGTTTTTCCAGATAAAGCAGGATTTTATTCATATGCAGTAGTTGGTAGTTTTAATAAAGTGATGATGTAAGTATGGAGTTATCTTGGTCAGTAACTGGTGGCAAATGCCATTTCTATGCACTCACTTAACACTCATGAGGTGGTGCCAAGTAAAAAATATATTCTACTGTAAGAGTCAGGGAAAGAGCAAGATTGTCATCTGCTCTAAAGTTTAAATTCCTGTACACTTGCATGAGCATTGTTGAACCCAAGAATTCATTTCAGCTTACTGTACTGTATGTGAATTGGTTATTCGTTACTGTACCCTCAATGTGTATTGATCTGGTTTGGCACACTGGTCATATTCATGTTTCTCCAAGAAGCATGTACTATACAAGCAGAGCTGGCCTAACATATACTGTAGTCCTGTGAAATTTGTATGTGTACCTAATGCTCTGTTACAGTCAATATTTTGAGATATGAAAAATATTTGCTGGGAACAAGTTAAAGTGTATCGAAAGTCTAAAATTTAAAAAATATATGCTTGAAGAAAACTTTCAGTTGATCCAACTCCCATCTTCACAGGTCATTCCTGACCTGAGATATAAAATGTTAAAGCAATATTTAACCAATTTAAAATGTTAGAGCGCACAACAATTTGTGATTGCATTCTTTTTACTAGTTACTCAAATTACTGTCCTTGTTTTTCCTTGTTGGTTTCCCGAAAGCGCTCTTGCCGACCTTGCAAAAACTTGAGAGGGACAGGGAATTGTAAGGTCGGAAATGACGACCGTAACACACACATTACAATGCAAGCAACTACTGTCAGTACACTGATGAGCAGTAAACATGGTAGCGCGCTGACTGGTTGATTTCATGTCTGCAGGCAGCGATTACATAACTTCAGTCATTGAGTGCGTGGTGCTTTTTATTGCTAACAAAACTTTTTGTAAAGTGAATCAGAATTCTAGGCTAAGTCAAGTTCCTTGTCAAATGTTGTACAGAATAGCTTGAAGGAGAACTTATTGGGTTATTTTCATGAGGAATTGTCTCAGGTGGGAAAGGTTGGTGTCAAAGAAAACTTTTGTGGTGAAAATAAAGGGAACGACACAGGCTCTCAATTGATGCTGCCGTAGATCCTTACCATGCACCTATGGCCTACTTACTGTATTTGTACGCCGTGGCCTCAACATGCAGGCTAGAAACGAAAGATTCAAAATTGTCAGCAGATTAACTTGGCAGTTATGTATATTTCTAGTTCGATCTGGGACTTCATCTCTTCATAAGCACATGTATCCGGTTGCTAGTATATGTGATCAGGGAGCTACCTGGCCTACCTGTATGTGTTATTCATCTCTCTAGAAACACTTGGGTCAGGAGGGAACTGAACCAACATTTTGGGTCACTGACAATTTAACCCAATTTGGATCAAATAAAACTAGACATGGGTCATTATTTGACACAATAATTTTGATCGGTTACCTCCTGACCCACTTTTGGGTCAAATTGACCCAAGTGTTTTATAGTGTAACATTACGCAACTCTAGCTATGGGCCACACTATGATTTCTGCTCTCAAAATTATCGCCGTTGAGCTTTTCTTTTAACGAAAGCATTTTACCAAGTTCGGGGTCCAGGTTTTCACCTTTTTGGATTTCCACAGGTAAAACTGTGACACTCCTTTCGGGAAACAAACATTACTGTGGTTTTGATTTTTTCTAAAGCCCCTACACCTTGTGCCAAAATGTGATCAATACTTCTTTGGGGTGACTTGACTGTTCAAGCCCTTTCCATGCAACATGCTATGCGAGAGCAAGGTTATGTAAAACAAAAGCAGGTTAAGTAAGTTGTTCTAAAAGGATACTGTATCACAATATATTGCATAATCAACTATTTCAAATTAAGTAAATATCTTTCAGTATTTTATATCTCTGCAATGAAATAAGCTGTGAAGAAGTGAGTTGGATGGATGGGATTTATTTTACAATCTTTAAAATATATATACTTGTAATTCTCGACTTAAGATCTGCTTTAAAATCTTAGCCTTAAGCAGGTTTATTTGATGTTTTAAAAATATCAAGTATTCCAAGGAAAGAACTCTTGATTTATTGTATTAAGATTACAATTGTTAAAATCTTTTAGAAAAGTACAGGTATAGAAACCAGCATATCTGTTTCAAACAGTTTCCATAGACAGATTGCAGTGCTCTTAGCTATATTCTTATGTTAATAAGTGGCAGCAGTGTTGTTGGTCATGCTCTATCATGCAGAATTCCATCTTGAATTCAGAAAGGCTAGCTACACTATATCCCTGCTTGTAATGGCAATTATACAGGTATGAGCCTATGGTATGCTTTACTATATACAGCACTTCATTGATTTGAAAGGATTCCTAAACATATTTTAACTCGATGTTTCTAGAGAACTGTATGGAATTCTGGAAATGTGGGGAGAAACTGTTTATGAAAGCATGGATATGTTGTACAGTATTATCATGGTAGGATGTTCAGCCTATACAAGCATTGAATAATTTTGTAGATGTGTGATTAATAGTCAATTACTGTTCAATGAGCAGCATGATGTACTGCAGTGTACAGTCCTTATTATCAATTGCACATGTTTGCTCTTTTTATCTGATCTCTGGAGTGTTTGCTTCAAGTAGATAACATTTTCTATTGGCCTGTAATTTCAGTAATATTGTAGGCGTGCAGATTTATGGGCAGTGTTCCAGTCATTGGCATCACAGATACAAATGTTTACTATCTTGGATTCCATCAAATGATTTTTCAAAGGTTTGCTTGCATTGATCGGGACATATGTCAGTTATTTCCAAGGACTTGGAGACCATGTGTCTGTTGTCCCATGTACCAGCAAATACTGTACATAGTACTATTGATTGCTAAATAAACTGTTCAGCTGGAAGTGTCCCTGCATAAATAAGTGTACAAGTTGCGACAGACTGCATTTTATTCTGTCTTTTGAAAGTGTTCATGTGGAGTGTTACAGGTATTACTGAATCTGCTCTTTAGCTGGAAGGGTACGTTCACTACAGTAGTGGCATATAAACTGTACAAGGAGCATCAACGTCATTTACTGTATTGTACATCATTACTGAGTGTGGATGCATCATTTACAGTGAGACTGAATGGGGATTAATATATACCCAAAAATGTTTGAGGCTTTTCAAAGATGCTTCATGCTCCAGAGTCAACATTAGCTATTGGATATAGCAGAGTGTGTTTACTTCTTTGTGAGTTAGCCCACCTTAAATTGTATTCTGATCTATACCTATAGCCTACATTCCTGTTACATACTGTGCAGTAGCTACATGTAGTATGGTATTCGGCAATCTGTTTCGCTTCTACTTACCAACCTATTGAAAAATCCTTGGTTTTACATTTTATGTTGCATTTGTAGCTTTCTTGAATCACATAAGTTTGTAATCAATTGTGCTCTCAGTTACTCACCAGGTAAGTTCATTGATTTCATGTATTGTTCCAAATATATAAAGGTATTGACTGTGCAATCAATGTACAGTAGCAGTATATATACTGTATCAGTCTTTGGTTTTGGTTTATATTCCCTGTGTACATACAACACAGAGTATTTTGGATACTGAAGGGCATGCAGTGGCATGCATGCTGCTGCTGCAACAGCAGAGTATGGTACCCCAGCCTGTAGATGATGGCAGTAACTTTCACAAGTATACAATTGAAATTACTTCAACTTTATGAACATTCCATCTTTGGAGTACATTCATGGTACTGTATCTTCTACATAGATGTTTCTTCCAGCCGTACACAGTAAATGCCCTCTACTTAATTGCACCTGCCAAGAATATGTTGCAAATTGTACCTGGTTCATTTTTGTGGACCTAATCTCCTATTTAAAGGCAAGTGAGTTGTAGAGTGTTTTTCAGCGTGAAAGTTTTGAAATTTCAGATGTTTATTGCTGTTTGGCAGTTGCTGAATATCCTTTGTGTTGTAGAGATATATTTGTTTCCATTAAAGAGGCAAGTATTCTTTAAGTTTGGTAATGATCTTTGTATACATTTTTGCTCTCTTCTGCAGCGGAGTCACTCTCTGAAGATGAAGAAGACATCCTTCAGCAGCGATCCAGATCTGCAGGGGGCTACACCCCCACCCCTGGGGGACCATTTTCAGCTCTTATTCCCAGCATGTGGCCAAGAGATATCCTTGCCAAAATAGCACAGGTACAACTTACAAAGTGTTTTCAGTGTGCAAAATTATACAGTACTTAATCCCAGGAAATGAAGACAAGCTGTTAATTTTAAAGGGTTATCATACATTTGCTGTGGCTGTGTACTACTATACGAACTGTGACATTTCAACTAAATGTGAACTTCTGAAGGTAACCTACTAAGAATGAGTAGAATCATTTGGGCGGAATGAACTTGTGTGCATTTTATATCTATGACAAAGTCCGTACAAATAAAAGCCCCTGTAACCTAGCTGCCTCCCCCACTACAATCATTCTGCCCACTTCCTTCACCAGGATGGAAGGACTGCTTATAAGATATAAGACCAGTATTTTGTCAGTTTGTTTGAATTGCCACTTGAGCTTATAAGAGGTTTGCTTTCATTTACAGACAGAAGATGCTGGTGACCCTCCAGATTTTCGTTACGATGAATTTGGATTTCGGGTGGATGAGGAAGGTGAGGTTTCCATAGTTCTGTCTAGAAGTGTAGCTTTTCTGAGACAGTCAATAGGCCTACTCAGTAATAGGATATATTCCAATGACAAATAGAGTAGCCCAAATTCAATTGATCTTTCTCATCCCAGTTTAGATTTTCTGAAAATTTTGAAGAATTTTTCTTTTTGGTCAATTTTTAAAGTCCATTAGGATTCAATTTAAATCATTTGCTTCATCTTTGATGAATCTATACCTTGACTCACATTACCATGCTCTGCTTGAAATATTGGATCAAAAAAGACTGGAACATGTTGAAAAGAATAACATTCACAACTTGTTACACCTGGTATCTTTGACTTATTTGCATCTTGTTTTATTCATTTTTATGCAGACAAAGCAGAGCCCAACTCAAGTAAACTGCTAAGTGAGCCCTTCCAAACAGAAAACCCTCCCCTTCAACTCAAGTGGACTGCCTATTTTGAATTTGCTCACAACCAGGAAGTGGGTGACTTAACGTGGGAGAAGGTAGGTGCTTGAAACTTAAGCAAGGTTTTTGAAACAATAGATAGTCTAAACCTTGGAAAACAATTTTTTGAAAATAAAGACATATGCAGAATCTTATTATTTTGAAAGGAAAGAAATGTAGGGGGTTTCAATTTCTTACATTACAATTTGCAGACAATCCTTTTCCACATTTTTAAAGGGAAATATTGTTTAAAATTCGCCAACATGGTGTACAAGAAAATTGCTTAAATCATTATTAAAAGGGTCAATCTCACCCATAAACTCGAGATAAAGCTTCATCTCCCCAAAATATTATGCATTACAAGAGTAATGGATGTTGCATCATTTAGATTTTTGAAAGTTTGGATGAACAAATTAATTCTGTGCTACAGACAACTGAATTTCTTCATGTAAGAGCCTTATTTCTTGAAAAGGAAGCCTTATGCATTATTTTGAATTGTCTATCATTCTGTATCTATTAATATTGGTTAAAAAAATACGAAAATTTTGTGTAAAACAAATGCAATATTTCCCTTTAAGAAAAGGCTTGGAATTGTGGGGGATTCTGTTCAACAGATTTGAAGGCTTCTTTAGTTTGCTGGAGTTTGATTCCATTTACAGTAGGTTTGTGCTTATGAACAAGCTATAGACTAGTAACAGTTGGTTTGCTCATAAAATGGCTCAGCTTCATCTGTAGCAAACTGTGAGATGCAGTTTGAAGGTTATTCAGAATTACTTCTTAATAGCACACTAACACTAAAAGTATTGTAGAATAAACTCGTTTTAAAAGTATTCACTTCAATCCCCAAACCTTTAATGGGCCTTGAAATACAAGTATGGGGGAGAACATTTATACTACATCTTTTTTTATACAGAGAGAGGTGAAGGGGGTATATTGAAATTGTTTTAAATGGTACAGTAACAAGGATACCCTTTTTGGTTTCGATGAAAGAGAAACCTATGCGGTCATGCTGGCGTGTGTATGTATGTATGTATGTGTGTGTATGT
>WURT03373527.1:0-23577 GCA_009936505.3 Holothuria glaberrima | reverse complement strand
AATTTCACCAGATTGCTTAGAATGAGTACCCCTCTAATATATCAAAACTTGATTTGAGCTTAGACCCTTCTTTTAAGGCGGTTAACAAAAGGGTAAAGGCTTGATCGTAGTTAGGGTCGCAAAAACGGTTTTGGATTTGAACGCCACAGAAGTGTGGAGCGTCCCCCCAAAGAGTCTCTAATAGGGTCGAGGGACAATGTCCTAGTGAGGGACAAGGGCGAAGCCCCTGGAAGCTCTCGAGTTTCTACGAAATAGTTGATTCAAGACTGAAGCAAATAACCTTAAATGCGAAATAAATCTCTCTTAGACCATTTCGTATTTCAAAAGTTTCTAACGGAAGTTTCCTGCTTCAGGGGGGTCGTCTTGTGTATGAGAGGATGAAGGATGACATGGGTCCTATAGGGCTTCGAAAGACTTCTGCCACTCAAGCTGTCCCACAGGTATGGTAAAATGAGAAAGCCAAAACTGGAACACCGAAAAATTGTATATCTGAAAACTTTATTACGTTTTATTTCATAGTACAGTATCTATCATGTTACAGTTGTCTATAAAATTGTCAGCGCGTCATGTCCATAACTGCAGGGCAAAAACTACACTCGAGGAAAAAGTGACGGGACAATTTTTAACCATGATCCTTTCGCTTACAGTGTTCGCTGTCACTAATGGGAATGTGAGGGCCCTCGTCAGGAAAAATTTGAAATTGAACACTGTTAGATGGGATTTCCTAGCATCTGGCAGTAAAGATAATTTACATACTTTGTGGTGCACCTGAGGATTCAAAGTCACACCTACTAGACTTGTTGACTTTATTTTATCTTCTTTCAATGCTAGCCAATTTGAGAGCTCAGCCAGAGAAAAATTTGGAATTTTGTGAAGCCCCGTTTAAGTTAATATCTCCTTTTTTCAATCCCCCACCACAACTGACACTGAAAGGGCCCCCTCATACAAAAGGCTACGGGCCCCTGCGGGTAACTAGGGCCCTATGTATACCCGGTTTTTTAAATATTGCTTGGTCCTCTTGGATGATGGACTGAAAAGTCAGTATAGTTTTGTGGTCCACTTTTAAATGTGATTTAGTCAATTAATGTTAATTAGTCGTGTAACATTGTAAGGTATCAGTTTGACAAACTTGGCTACTCAAAATACTATATCACATGATTAATTACCATGATTTGACCTATTTACTTTTTGAAACTGCCCTACACTTCATACGTAAATAGCCTATGACTGGAATCTTTCTAACGAGGGACGAAAATGCTTTCAAACAGGCCTACATTATTTGTGAGGGATGTACATTTTCGTATGTACATTATCTCTGCCGGAAGTACGTTTCGAATGCATTGTTTCTGTGAAAAGAGCATTTCAAATGAACGGTTTCCGTCAGATATATCATTTCATATCAATTGCTGGTATGAGTTAGGCAATTAAAATGCATTGTTTCTGTGAGATCTGCATTCAGATGAATTATTTCTGTAAGATGTGCTTTTCGAATGTAGTTTCCGTGAGATGTACATTTGCAAATCCTGTTATGTGCATTCAAATACATTGTTTATGAGAGATGCGCTTTTCTAATGTTGTTTCTGTGAGATATGCATTTCAACTACGTTGTTACCTTGAAATGTGCATTTACATGCACTGTTTATGAGAGATGTGCATTTGGAATGCATTGTTTGTGTGAGATGTGCTTTTCAAATGTGGTGTTTCCTTGAGATGTACATTAATTTCCACATCATCTTTTCAGTGAGATGTACACTTACATGCATTGTTTCAGAGAGCTGCGCATTTAAATGTATTGCTTCTGTGAGACGTACATTCAAATGCATTGTGTATGAAAGATATGCATTTTAAATGTAGAGTTTCTGTAATATGTGCATTTGAAACTTTAAGTGCGAGAAGTGCATTTCAAATGCATTGTTTTTGTGTTAATTTAAAATACGTAGTTGGTCGTAGCCTACATCTTCAAAAGTATATAGGCCTAGTATGGAAGTAGGGCACAAAAGGCTACAACACCGATTCGCTTCAAATTGATTTCAAAACATATCCTGACACATCAAATGAATAATTCCACCGTTGTTATCTCTCTTTCTCCCAAATTCGGTCATTGGAGTTTACGATGACAGATCTCTACGTCAAAATAAACCTTTCTTAACCCGGTTGCATAATAATTCTTTTTCATTCCTCGGAAATTTTAACTCTCCACCGTGCCGTCTCACCTGAGCGATTTGTATCTTAAAGTATCTAGTCCCTTGCACTTTTCGTTTCAAATTAACTTACATATACGTATTCTAATCGCCCTTACGTAGGAACGTAATTGTTATACGTGGAAAAAACCATTTACTCCACATTGTATCCGTCCAGATTTTGTTTTTAAGGTTTTCAGCTGTAAAATAAACCTTTCACCTACTTTTAGTTGATAGAATGACAACTCGGTTTGAGTTTCATCATTTGAATTTTCAAGTCGTTCCTACTTAATTCTAAAACGTTTACATCCGTTGGAATGTGTCACTCGCTTCTTCTAAGAATTTTCGAGGGAGCTTGTTATAACTTCATACTCAGGTTTTCAACCAAGAACCATGCAGGGAAATATGAAGTTCTACCATTAAAAATGAAAACATAAAGCATTTTGTGGTAGGATATATGTGTCTGTAATTTATTCTGTGAGCAATCATAACTAAGTAAAGAGCTAACAGTAATCTAGTTTTTCTCATTTTTCAGCAAATATACAGTAATAATATTCACATGTTTTTGAAATAAATCTAAGAAGCTGGTATCGTTTGGATAAACTACATTTTTCATGATTTAGTACTTATTCGAAGAATTCCTAAACGGCGACATGTGTAAGTATATAATACTATTCCTTCACTGTATATTTGCAGACATAGTTGGCCATTTCACCAACCCTCGTCCGAAATCTAGTCAAACATTTGACTAGATTTGGTTCATTTTAAACAGAAAATGTTAGTTTTGAACCGAAACTAATCAAATATTTTATTCTTTCGGTTACGTGCCCATTTGATCCGTTTCCGGTTCAATTTGAACCGGACGTACGCTTTTAGAGTGCAATTTTGGGCATATTTTTGCAATGGCTGAACATTCGTAATCTTTGCACAATGGATATCCTTGGAAAGATCAATAAAAATGGGGCATTTTAGATGCACATTTCACGTTTCTGCAAAAGTTCAAAAAAGTTCAATATCTCAAGAGGAAATGTTTCACTTCCGCTCATTATCACACGTCGACCAAAAGTCGAAATATGTGGCTATAAATTACTTAACCATTTTGAAAGAAAATGTTGGAAAGGTGTAATAGATAGCGGAAGACTGGAAATCGAATTAGACTAAACTGAGTGGCAAGTAAGAAAACAATTTAAGTAAAGATAGGAGCAAAAGGTGTAATTCGAACAAAAAGTACGGGAAGGTTTGAAATAATTTTTGACACCAAATTAGTGAGTTACTGATAAAGTAATATGATTATGACTTGAAACCTTGGCAAAAATCCTTGTATATCAACAAAACATTGCTACCTCTAATAATAGAGATGAATACTATTTCTTTTTTGTTCTGTTTTAGTGTATTTTTGGAACCTGGGGTTTATTGATCTGTTCAATTAAGCATTGACCACAAATTTGTGAACATTTAAGGAGAAACGAAATCAACCGACACCAACGTTGCGTGTCTAGGCCAGTCAGACATGAAACGTGCGCAACGCCGGGAATACATCCGATGTTAAAACTGAGGAAATACAGGCGTATAAACGTTTTCCTTATAATACTTAACGTAGCCTATTATCATAAGCAAATACTAGATATTGATATGTACTATTTGGGATAGAATTTATATCTTTTTGAGGTAAACTTCAAAATTCCCTCAACTTAGACTACAAGCACTTCGAGGAAAGTGCAAATGCCTGTTCTAGGGCTAAATTCATTAGAACGGTCACAAAAATTTACAATGATTTGAATTGTCTCATTTATGAACTGTGACCTGAATATGGTATCCATACTTTAAGCCATGAGATGGGACCGTACTCCACCTTTCATGTATCTGAATATGAACTCGTGACCTTGTTCACTTTTGGACTCGTCCGTGTCTTGCCAGCTAGCCTAGGCTTTTAAAAACTAATTGTAGGGTCACACCATTAACTAATGATCGATTAAGAATGAGAACTTAACAAATGAGCGCATACCACGTCGAAAAAGAAACATCACTTTTTATGAATTCTTGAACTCTCTGAGCAAGTAAAGTGATTTTCCTTGATACTTTAAAAATTACACAATTACACCAAAATTAGTATTCTTTTATACTCTACCAAATTTTGGGGTTCTCTAGAGGATTCTCCTCTGTTAAATGGGAATCCTCCGTAGGCCACTGACACGGTGCTTTCAATGACTGAAGAAACAACTAAAACACCGTATTCTTTTAGCTGGATAAATTCTACAGCCAGATATCATGGTTTATCTGAGAAAACGCCTTCCGAATTTTTAGTTGGCTTGGGCACATGCGGCGGTACTTTATAGACGACAGCCCCTCAAGCCAAAATTGTCCATTGGAAGGCAAAAATGTATTTTTCAGGGCTAACTTCATGTAATGATATAGTTAACTATGTGCTCTCGATCCCTTTGCGAGATGTTTTTTTTTCTGTATGCTAATTCTGGCCGTGGTAATTCTTGTCAATAGCATTTATTAGGGTTAACTCAGTAGAGTGAGAGCCTCTGACATTAAATATACAAGAAAGCTTGTGTCCTGTTAAATTCTAATCTTTAAGCTTTCCTCGCAATTTAGGAAGACTTGACCGAACAGAAACAGGGCAATAGTTAAAAATGGAACTCACGTCATCACTCTCATAAACCGAGACTTTTGCCGGTTTCATTTTATCAAGGGAAAATCCCTTGCTCTAACAGTCTAAGGATTTTTAAATATGTTTTCCAAAGATTGAGGGGTAAATGGAAACCCACAATCGCACAATGAGTTACTGGAGGAGGGAATCTATAAAAATTTGTGGAAAATTCCGACTTAAAACATTTAAATGCTAATTTACTACGAAATTTACTCTTCAGACGTCGAACAGAAAAAGAAGGAAGATTTTCATTGTCAGGGAAATTTTCAGAAGCAGAAAAAATGGTGTCATGTGTAATTTTAGCTAGAGAAGGCCAAAAAATTAAAAGACCGATTGAACGCATTAGCAATATTGGAAAGTTCCGTAAGATGGCTGTTATACTTTCTTTCAAAGTATTGGGGAAATTTGCAGACTGACTGTTTTCTTTCGATAGTTTTGTTAAAATTATTCCACCCATAGGCGTAAGTAGCTGTTCGAGACTGGCGGCTGAACCTTGTTTTGGATCGCCGTCCTAGGGGAGAGGTCTAAGGGGAGGGGGTAGTACTCACTCCCCCTTTTGAAAATTTCTTGGTATTTGAGGGTCCTTAGATGCTATTTGATGCATCATTTTGGACAAATTTTAAGGTGAATTACTGCATTTTTTACATTTGTTACAGAAGAGACAAATAAGGGGTTTTCTTCCTTGAAAAGTGGGGAGGGGCGGAAGTATGCTTCGGCCCTTACAAATTTCACCCCCAGCCCCCGTTTCCTACGCCCTTGATTCCATCCGTCTTTCCACTCATTATTGCCGTCACTGAGTATTTTATGGTAGTAATTTACCAGTTGAACTTTAACAATGTTTATAATTTGGTTTAGTTCTTGTCCCACTTCCTAAAATGCAATTTATCTGTTTCTTTCGAAGCTTTAAAAACCTTGATGTAATGCCTATTATTACGCTTAGAATTATTAATGAACGTATGCGTGGCAGTCATCCAGATACGTAGGCGGGGGAGGGGACAAGAATCATAGATACTATACTGAGAAGGCTACATAGATTTAACAACGATACGCTGAATTTATAGGTCATGTATTTGAAAGACTTGCTTCAAATTTATATTGAAATACAAGAAGAAAATTTCTTTACCGTGCCTCATGTGCCATTGTTCTCTATATAATTGGGGATATGACCCCATTTTAAAATAATTTACTCTGTGAAAAACCAAAGTCAATGGCAATATCTCAAATATTGGGGGACATGTCCTACGGGATCGCCGCAAATGCAGGCAAGTGCATAACCGTTTTTGAATGAGAAATAATTCTCGTGATTGCCTTGTTTTACCAAAAAGCTGGAAAATTTTTGAAAATGGTCATTTCAAGCTGTAACAAGTACACCGCACATCAAATTTTACACTAGGGTCGATAATGCATAAAATATAAATTTTTTAAAGATATTAACACCGAAAGTTCTGTTGCTACCTACCATGGTAGGGTGAATTATACATGGCATACTCTACGGGAACTCACTCGATGTTACAACGTTCGTAAATGTCAGTATAAGAAACTATAATTTAAGGTTAGATTTAGGCCAAATGGCCATGTTTTGCTAGGAAGTTGTAACTGTTTTGATGTTCTTTTTTAAGCAAGACGAAATTCCGGAAGAAATGGCGTAGTCTACATATGCCTAATGCATCATTCACATCATCAAGCGCTAGGTCTGCTTCCCTTTTCCGTCTGGGGCGACGACTTCACGCAAACACATGTCCCAAGGGTGTGTCACAGGCCACCAGTCTCGAGCCAAATGCAAGTTATACATGTTTTTATCCCCCATGTGGAAAGTGGACAAGCTTTAATTTCCATGATTCTCTCCCGAAGAAAAGCAATTAAACATACTATCAAGAAACTGGAAACCCGACGAAGACCTTAACTTTTTTAAATTGTCCTTTAATTTATTGGAATTTGAGAATAACTACATATTCAGCCGTTTTGTATCAATTGATTCTCCATTTTGTAGTTAATATTTGCAAGAGGTAACACTCGGTCAAAATACTGAGATCAAGTGTCTGAATGCTCCATCCAAAAATTGAGAAGATGCCGTGCTTATATTGTCACTGGATTAATCATGATCGTAGACAAGGGCCAAGCTTAGGAGAAAAGCAACTCCTACGAGATCACATCTTAACAATACTTAAAGGCAATAGGCATTCGCCCCCAAATTTGCTTTGAAAATTCAGCAAACTCTTGCAAATCCCCTCTTATTGCATTACAAGCACCTCTGAAGACGTTTTGAACATAACTACTACATACAAGAGGTAAAGCAAGGACAAATTCTTTATGAATTTCACAATTCCTTAACAAAAATATTGTCACATGATCAAAATAGACCATTCATGGACTAGAGTGACGGGGCATATAAACTGTGACTGGGGTGACTGTATTTTCCCCTTTAAACGCACAAGCAGCACGTATGCTTCATGTGTCATGAACGACACAATGTGACACAAGTTTTTAAAACCACGTGTTCGACTTGAGCGACAGACAAAAATAAAATTACGCAGCAATTAGAAATCAAAACAAATTGGGGATTATCAATCCGCATTCTCTCATTTTCATGCCTCAAAGCTATTATTAAGGGAATTACGCCCAGTTTCGTAGAAGATGTAAGATCGAGTGATGAAACTAGCGAGACTTGCAAGGTACGTAGTTTTCCGGTCCTCTAAAAAGTTGCCGTCAATAAGGTTAGGTTATCTAATTGCTTTAGCTTATTTCATAACAGCCTGCTGGGACGCTAGGAGCTTATAGTGACTCCAGTCAATGCGTCCCACATTTGGGAATAGTTCCATGCGTGAGTTGTTCGTTGTTCTTCAGGTTGAATTACGGGTGTCTCCTTGGCATAGGCGTATGAGGCAGGGGTAGGATGCAATGTGCCCCCAAATTTTTGTGCAACCCAAAATTCGGGCCAAATCTGTGGAAATATTAGGGCAAAATCCTTGTAAAAAGTTTTTTGATTCGTTTAAAAAGATTGGGAAACAAGGGAAAATAAACTTCAGCCTATTCCTTGTACTCTTTTGTTGAACACATTCTCCCCTGCCCCCTTCCCCCCCCCCAAAAAAAAATCTGACATCTTCCTCCCGTTGATAACGATTAAACCTCTTTAACTCTAAAATGCTCAACCCTCCACCTAATGGATCATCCCTTGGCACAGAATGAGCTTATAGTGACTCCAGTCAATGCGTCCCACATTTGGGATTAGTTAGTTAGTTAGATGAGGTTTAACGGCCCAGTTTCCAACCAAGGTTGGTTCAAGTCGAGCCGGCCACGGCCTTTTTTTACAGTTGTGGCTCACTGGCTTGTTTTCCCTTTCTCCATTGCTTATGCGGAGCATCACTCACAACGGCAGAAGGTTCCATTCCAAGTCTTTGGTATGACTCGACCTGGGAATCGAACCCGGGCCTCCCGCGTGAGAGGCGGATGCTCTACCACTAGACCAAACACGCGTTGTTCTTTAGGTTAAATTACGGGTGTCTCCTTGGCATAGGCGTATGAGGCAGGGGTAGGGGGTAATGTGCCCCCAATTTTTTGTGCAACCCAAAATTCGGGCCGAATCTGTGGAAATATTGAAAGACAGGTCACAAATACTGTCATGTCATCTGCAATGGACAGGATTATTGATATTTTTGGACGCAGGGGTAACCGCAATAAGCATTTTTTAACATACTCACTCACACATGACTCACATTTTACCAAGTGTTAAAAGTGTGTGAGAGAATCGCTTTTCAGGGAAAATTTTGTCCAAATAATGTTTAGAGAAACTTTTCTTCAATATTGCAAAATTGGAATATTCTGACATGTTTTCTGTACTAGTCATCTAATTTAAAATACTTTTCAATCAGTTTTATGTTTTTTACAATGTGTGAACAAAATTGGTCACTTGATTTAAAAGGATGATAGCATATACGGTTTATTCAGTAGGACCATCTTTCTTGCGTGTCTCACTATACTTCAAACCATTACTGGATTATTATTGTACTATGAACTGTGAAAGACGCAAGGCGAGGCCATAGCCTGGTTATTTAATGCTGCTATGTAATGATATGAATAATGTATTGTAGGAAGAAAATAAAACAATTTTCAAAATAGGGACAGTTTTAGAAATATGTGGTAGACAAGTTTAGAAAAGTAAAATCTGGACAACAACAAACTATAAGAACGCCAATAATACATGCCCAATAAAGTTGGACAAGATTTAATTGCTTATTGACTTAAAAAGTCATTTTCCTAAATGAATTCAAATGCTTCAACTCTCATCTTCACAGGACATTCCTGAGCTGAGATATAAAATGTTGAAGCTTATTCGCAAAATTTAAAATGTTAGATTGCGCAATAATTTGTGATGTCATTCTTGTACTACTCAAATTACCGTCTTTGTTTTTCTTTGTTTTTTCCAAAGCCACTTCACCTTGTGCTAATATGTGATCACTTTCCTTCTGGTACGGAGTGACTTGACTATACAAGCCCTCTCCATTCAACATGCTATGCAAAAAACAGTAAACTTCTCAAGGTTATACAAACATTTAACTTCTCAAGGTTATACAAACATTTTATATTCAAAGGAAAACAAAGCAGGTAATGTGAGTTGTACAAGAAGGACATCACACATTATTGCGCAATGGACTGTTTCAAATTAAGTGAATATCTTTCAACATTTTATATCTCGGCAATGGAATAAGCTATGAAGATGGGAGTTGGATTAATGGGATTTATTTTCCAACCTCTAAAAAGAGATAATCTTGTAATTCTAGACTTTAGGTCCACTTTAATGTTCTCAGTTTTGCACACACTCTGGAATTTATCTGTCATAACTTCCAGCAGTCCAGGGTACCACAAAAGTGTATTTTCCGTACATCTGGACAAGGCTCAGGTATTCGGGCAAAAATGTTTTGCCCCCCCCCCCATCGAGAAGGTCCCATACGCCTATGCTCCTTGGCCTCTGTCATACACAGGGCTATATCCCTCGAATTTGGTTTGTCGTAGCAATGAGCTGAACGAAAAACTTTGTCCGCTGCGCGACTGGTTTTAGTTAATAAGTAAATTTAGTAATTTAGTAAATAAGAAAGTCAAATCATGATTAGTAAACTCTGACGACTAATCTCAGAAGGTACGTGACGTTTATCTTGCTGTACATATTGTTACTAACGATAGCTTCTCAAACGTACGCCAAAGCCCAACAGAGCAAAACTATGTTTGGCACATTAAAACAGACTTTTTAGGATGGCATACAGTGAGGTAGCCACAGTGTCTACTATAATGGGGGAAAGTTGCTGGATCTCCAAGGGGAGGGGGGCTGGTGTATGTTCTTCTGATGGCTCACGCCGATTTTCTACATATCTCCGATCACCAGTGGGGGCTGCTGGGGATTTGGAATTTCGTGGGAGGGCTGGAGCCCCAAAGACCCCGTCCCCTAGTTACGTCACTGATAGCATAAGTTCTAGATAAGTTAACAATAAGCTGGAAATTAAAAGAAAAACCACCCTAAAGCCAAATTTATGCTTTCTTAAACTGTAAAAACAGCTTATAGCCTGTTATAGCCTCTGTATGAAATTGCCACAGAAGAGGGGACCCTTGACATGCAGGTGTGTGCACTCAGCTAACAAGCCTAATCCACCCTCTACTCTCCTGGAGTGCACCATGAGGTGAAAAGTCTTACCGTGGAAGTACAACCTCGAGGTAGTACTTCCACTTCTCACCAACGTAATTCCTTTTGAACTTGCATTTCCATTCACTTCGTGAAAATGCACAGTAGCCTAAAACCCATCAAAGTCATCAGCAGTTACAAACAAAGAGGTGTAATAATTTCTGCAGTTTCACTAAAGTGTTTTAGGATGCAGACCTACGCATCTAAACTTCAGTCCCTATTCTTACTCATCTCAAAAATGAAGAAGTGTTATATATTCCGGTTATCATCCTACGTGGAAGCCCGATTACTTTAGGTGAGCGTTTTAACAAATATTATAAAACAGGACAAAAACCGCAAAAAGTTGGCTGGACGGCTTCTTTGATTTCCTCTTACAAATTTTCCCAAATATATTTTCTGCTTAAACTTTCTTATCTAATCGTAATGCAACTTATAAAAGCCTCTTGATTGACTTTTTGAATTTGCTTCCACAAACATTCGACATTCATCTCATTAAACTTTTATTAAGCTTTTCAATAGATGCAAATATTTTTTATTTATCACATACGAATAACCCTAATTAGTGGAAATACTAACATAAATATCTAATGTGGTGTTAGATAACTGCTTAATTGCATATCAATGTTTTTGGAAACAAAGACATGACACTAATTAATTTCATTTATTAACAATTTTATCGCACTCCAAATACAGAGGCACACTCCCCGCGTCAGCTATGAATATGGAAAGCCAAAAGGGAATTTCTTATTTTTCTCAGAAATAAAAGCCGACCTGACGTCGTTAATTATACACGTGCTTGACATTTCTTTTGTTTCAAGCGTTGTGTCTTTTTGTTGTATGTTGTTTCGCTGGCAAAGTCTATCACGTTTGTAACATTAACTAATTGGAAAAGCAATAGTTGGTTAAATATTAGATTCTTCGAAAATGGTAAAACGTGCTGCTAATTAAAATTTAGCCCATTGCTTAAAGTGTATGTTGACTTTGAAGAATCGATCCTCATTTTTACACGGGAGCTATATATGATCAAACTCTCACGTTGAAGGGTGCTGGATTGGAAAACGTGAATACTGCTCTCCATCATCCGTCCAAACACTTTTAACACCAATTTAACTTGATCAGAAAGACATAGTTCCTCCTCTTGAAAAAGATAAAAGACCACTTAGCAATATCACACGTGATTAAAGAAACTGCATAAGATTCCAACTCTAAGGATTGCAAATTTAGATTCTAGACTAAACAAGAGTAGATACGGAGGGGCAACCCTGTCAGAAAAACGGACTTCTTCAATACACTACAACAACACAAAAACACCCACCTTAAAAGCCATATAAATTGGCTCCAGACAAAAAAATTCTACTTTCTAAGTTTACTTCCATCTCCTTCTCCAATTTAGATAAGAAACACTTCATTGTCTAGCACACCTCCCAGACAACGTAATTGTAGCTTGCCCGAGTATATTTTTGTACATTTGCCCCGTTTTTAACACACCAAATAGGAGCTAGGAGCTAAGGGTATTCCCCAGATTAGGTGCTTCACAAAAATGTAAAGACACCATTAATGATTGTTTACAAGTATAAATGTATAAATGGCTCAAGGTCGGATCCCTGCACTGCTGTGCGAGTAATTAATTAAGAACACAACTAAACTGTTCAAGTCATCGTAAACCAACCAAAACAAAGCTATCGTTTAAATTAATTTCAAAGTGCAAACAACAATCGTATTTAGAGATATGACCATACTCCTAAATATGTTTGGAAAGAGATGGCAGGGCCTTTAAGAGATATACGTAACCTTGACGGTACAATGAGAGGGAGTATAAAGTTCAATAAAACGAGTGCTTGTAAAGTCCTCTCTAGGTCTTTACTTGATTGACAAAATACAGTAGGACCACGGTGTCGAATTGTGGTTTGGGTAGGCTACGAAATATGTTCCATTTATTGTATTAATTTTACATTCTTTTGGGTCATGTCAACATTAAAAAAAATGATTTCGTTTCTGGGTTAGCCCGTTAAGGAGACTGTTGCACGCACCCACACCAAACAACCGGGAATCGATATATTTTCACAATTTGAGACTAAACTTTGATTGACAAAAATCAAACAGGGAAAATCAAATATTTCAGCCACTTTGAATAGTCTATGATAACTTGTGCAGATTAGTGAAATGAGATAAAGTGTAGCCTGCACTGTATCACAAAGTTGGCTTCACACAGAAGTGTTCTGAGGAGATGTTCTTGAGTAATTAAACTCAGCACAGGTTATCCTTATCTAGAAGGTGCAAAACTGAATATTTTTTTTCTTAACTGGGGCGAGGCTAGATGAATATTTGGAAGTTGAATATTCATTATCTGGGACGAGGACATGGAGCCTTTAATCAAACTACGTCTACGTTGGAAATATCATCAACTAAAAAGTAGGCCTTATAATATCATGAATTTTTATGGAGTAAAACAAAGTAATATTTCATCGAATTTTTTGATAAAGAATAATCTTAATGATTAAGATTCTTGCTTATCACTGTAAATATAGTTTAGGAACGTGCGTACAACTCCACATCAACATTGCAATTCTCATGAAGCATCTGAAGGGCCCACTTGAACCTTGCGCTGTGCTAGTCTTATTTGTAATCATTCAACGAGCTAACCTCCATGCAACTGGGGTTACCCCATGAGATAAACTAATACATCACAACGCACAGAACTCTTTCAAGACCTTGAGGCTCAGAGTTACACGAAGCTTCTGATCCCTCAACATTTTACGCATGAATTAAACTTAATAAAACCAGACAATTCCTTTGGCCCCTCAACGAGTCTGCAGGGAAAAAGTATTGGTATCTTTCAGCGAAGTTAGTAACTGCAAACCCTTGATTCTGATTAAACGTCATCACGTGATCTACCAAGAATTTCAAGATATTCTAAGACCTGAAAAAAGATACTTATGTTGTTTTTCCTCAGTCTGAAAATTTTGGAAAAGTTTTATGTAACTTGTCACTGGTTGCATTTTACAGAATAACCAGTGGCCTATATGGATCAAAAGTGCCCTACAAAAGTCATTTTCGACAGTTCCTCCGATGACTTTCGTTTTAGCACCATTCTACCAAACGTCCAGCGTAAGCCCGTATCCAAGGGTGCCAAGGGGGCGAAGCCCTCCTGAAAATTTATCGCCCCTTAGAAAGTTTCAAGTTGCCATTGACTTAACACATTTTTACATATTTGGCCCCCTGAAAAAATTTTCACCCCTGGAAGCCATTTCGCCCCTTCAGCTTCTTGTCTGGCTTCGGGCCTGGTCCAGCGATTCCGTGATTGCAATTACTATTAAAGTGAGAGGGATGACCCATTAAAAGGCACGGTTGACCCTTCCAAATAATGTTGTGGGAGACCCTGAAAGGGTCATTCGTATACGATCCTATGGGGACCTTCGCACTCCTCTCAATATTTGCTAATTGTTTTATTTTATTGAAGATGGCTATACAAATCGTTCAAATATAAAAGTTTTGGGAACCCCGCCAAGTGGTACCCAATTCGGACACTGTGTGATTATAGGCTTCAGAACTTCAGTGAAACTGGCAATACAATTTGCCCCCGTAAATACCAGATACTTCACCAAAACTAAGTTACAATTTAATTTGAAACGTCAAACATGAATAAAACCACTGTGGATATCTTTTTAGCACAAAAAAATGAAATGATTATTTAAAAGACAGGAATCAAATGTTTCTCTTCCTTCCCACGGCACCAATGATATTTTTACACATCCAAGAATGCACTACGGGACCTTCTTGTCAACCAATCAAACCTAATTTGACATGAAAGAATAAACTTTGGGACTTGAGGCAGTGTCACGTGTCAATGAGATGAATACGTGTCGTGTGCTTGCATGTAAATTGCATCAAATGTTCCCATGTGGACATCTTCATGTTTCGGTGAATTATTCAAAAATTTCACGGGTTTGATTCTTGCATCTTGTCGTAACGCTGCAAAGTTCATCTTTTCAGACAAACTTTCTCGAAAAAGAAGAAAAAGTCCAGAGCTCTCAAATCGTCGGTGACAAAGTTCTCCAGAGTAACGAGTGAAAGACGTTCGGGCTAATTGGTAATAATCTCCCTTTGTTTCTTTCGATTCGAGGTCCCATGTTTTTGTTGTGGGCTATACTCGTCTCATCTGTTACAATGAACAACTATCGGGCAATCAGGTATCCTCCCCTTAAAATTTGTTCGTGCTCCATGTGAGAGAAAATCATTTTTAGGATTCCCTTGTCTTTAAAAAAGATGTGTGCTCAATTTTTGACGGAAAGTTCGTTGAGGCTGGAAAAAACCCTTAGAAATCGTCTGTCTGGGTCTTAACTACCGGCTGTCATAAAGAAGAAGATATTAAAAATCAATCACGATAGGCCAATTTTCACGATACCCTCTTTCGAGGAATATTCAAAGCACGTTTCTCAGTACACCAAACTTTCCACGAAAGCTCGTCTTCACTTTAAATTGACGAAACTTAGACAACTTTATATACTGCTGTCAAATTGGCATCCCGCTTTGTACCTCTACAATGAACACACCACAAGGGGGCTCCTTCTCAATGACCACTCAAAATTTGCAGCAAAAGAGCCGTACACCCACAGACCCTCTACAATGAGTTTCTGCATGACATTTAGAAAGTTTAGTTTTTCGTCAATTTTCTTCTGCGTTGAAGATATCCCTAAACTGTTAAATATACGAAACTTGTCACTACAACAAACAAAAGCTAAAGAAAATTGAAATATTGTTCATCTTATTCCTTATGACAGCTTTTAAAGGAGAAACAGGGCATAGAACTACTTTTTTAAGTTAATCGTGACGTGAAACTTTTATACGAATAGTATGTCATGAATCCCGAGAGCATTACGTTCAGTGAGAAACCTCGTTGTCATTATTCAACCTACACTGTTGCACTTAATTAGTTCAAAATAGATCACGAATACGGAGAAAATTAGCAGTCAAACTGTGCTTCTCTACTGAAAGTTTGGTAATTGCCATTTTTTGACACAATATGAAATAGTTAACGGATCTGCCTATTCAGTTCAAGGCGGATGCAGTGATATGTCGGATGCTTGCTGAATGTCAGAATCCACACGGAGCACAATTTGTCAAACGGTCGTGACAAATGTGGAAAAATTGTTCGACCGTGTAAATGCATACCGTTTACTAAAAGGAGGATTACTTTATAGAAGGAGAAATTTCAAAACGCTTTTGAGGTTGTGGATAATTGAGCTAGGCCATTGAACCAATCGCATGCCACTACAAACGCGAGTAGTCTATTTCCCTCGGTGCTCCCTACAGTCTACCCGACGTCGTTCATTGACGGTGGGGGACTAAAAACCCTTTAAAGGGGCTCATTGAGTTGACATCGCTTATTTTTGTGACTACTTTGAAAGAAATCATTGCATGGCAATTCTTCTAATTAGCCTCATTACTCATGTTTACCTTCCTACAGTTACTGAAAATGTGAGAAATTGTGTTGTTTTTGTGGAAAGGGGTTGCATATGATTACTACATAATGGTAAAAAGTGTCTGGTCACAAAGTTGTAATAAATGATTTTAATCAATAATTACCCTATCATTGCCATTTCAGTTGTGAGTCAGATGTGCCGAATCTCTTAGTTTGATCATTTACCATCAAGATGTGAGTAAATCTCAACAGTTGTGAAAAAAATCATTAATTTTTTTAACTAACTCAATAAGCCCCTTTAAAGCTAAGCTGGGTGATCAAAGAATTGACTATTACATGTAGGACGCAAACATCAACTTGCGATCAATCATTTGAAATAGATTCTGAGAGATAACCTTGCATACATGAAAAATGCTGTCGTTAAGTTATTACTTGTGAACAAAGTGTCATATGCGAGATATGGCAGTCAGGTTAAAGGGAAATGCAGTCCCCTCCCAATCTGAATGAGTGTGTCCTGTCATCCTAGTTCAGGAATGGCTCTTATCAGTCATGTGACAATTTGTTTTTACTCATTTGTTAAATTCATGCATAGAAACTCCTCGGTTTACCTACAATATTTAATGTTTGTACACAGAAACATAATGAAAGATACTTGTGAGCAAAATAAGAGGAGATTTGTAAGATTTAGCAAACTTATGAAAATAAACTTGGGCGACTGCCATCTCCCTTCAAAGCATGGCGCTGTAACGAAGGTTTAAGCGTCTCACGGTATCAGTATACCGTAGCTTCGATGGTGCCACGTGAAAGCAAACAGGACGTCACGTGATTAAGCGCAATCGCTCTGCATCGCATCAGTATTTAGATGCGCTTGACGTGACAAAAATTTCACTGTAATAACAGCAAACAGACAGATATAATAAAATAAAAAGTTCACATCACGCTTTGACTGGAAAACTAGACGTAATTCAATCATTTCATACAATTTGATACCAGCGCTGTTTGACAACATAGTGTGACAGCCTTATTAACAAACATGACACCGAGAGTACGTTCTCATCAAGCAAATTTCATTTTAACGCTCAGAAAGTTTTGCTATTACAGCACCCCTGTCACTTTTCGTGTATTTTCTCTGCCCAGGGGCTGGGATGTGTGAAGTACTCACTTCTACTATCCCAAAGAGGTGAATACATCAAACAAGATGAAGTAAGTCTATGTTGCCCTAGGGAAGCAGAAGATGTCAGCTCTTACTTCAAATTCTATATGTGTCATGTCTTTTGTATGTACCACATGGTTACTTCTCTACACTCGTTTTAAAATGTTATTGGCAGCCGCAAGATGACAATTTCACGTGACTAGCATCTGTTCTGGGAACCATTGCGATACTATTCAGTTGAGGTACTTGGGAGAAGAAAGGTGCGTTTTGAACTGGCGATGTCACCTCAGCTGCAATTATTTTCAATTGTTACCATGGTGATACAGGGTGGCGCGGTCTCGATGAACAAGTAGGGACAGTTACCTGGTGAAGGAAACTTCCTACACTTTTACACACATAAACTCAAATTGGCTGCTAAAAAGTTTGATTATCGCCCTAAAAGTTTTACTTTCGTGATCCTCCGTGCAACCCGTCGCCTTTATCGGGACTTCGGGTTGCTGCTCTCCTCCCCGCCAGGGAGCTTGGCTCCTGTCGTGTAAATTCTGACGACACCCCTGATATCACATGAAAATTGTATTTCGTAAAAGGACACTCTATTCACTTTTAGTAAGAACAAAGAGACGTGGAATAATGAATACCTCAGTTACCAGTTTTGAGATTATCAGTTTAATACCTTATTAAGTAGCATTGCTGCTCATGCTCACACATCTTATACTCCACACGTAAGAACGTATTAAATATGCGGACTGAAATGCGTTGGCCGAATCTGTGCAGAGGAGCGGCAAGAGAAAACCTGTCACTCCCTTTTTGTCTAAGGTGTTTTCTCAAAAAAAAAAAAAAATGAATAAATAATGATTGAAACAAACTGGACATACCGCGGATACTGCAAGATTTATGAAAGAAGATGGCTTGTCCCAAGTTAAAAGCAGTGGCGTACGGAGGGGGGGGCATTGGGCCATGCCCCCTCACGGATGCCATTTTGTTTTTAGTTCCTAAAAATACGTCATTTTGTTACACAAACTCTACTTCAAAATGTAGCATATTTGGCATCAAATTGCATGTAAGGACACCTAATTTTTCAAAATTTTTTAAAGGGGAGGGTTTCCCCACCCCTTAGACCCCTCCCAAACTTCGCGGGAAGAAACTTTTGCGTTCGACATCCTTTCGACAAAATGTCGGTTCTGGCAGGTTTCGGGTTGCTGGATCTATAACGGGTGCATGGTACACAAAAATTTTTAACACAAATTTTACTTCAAAATGTAGCATATATGGCACCAGAATGCATGCAAGGACTCCTTCATTTTCAAAAATTTTCAAAGGGGAGGGGGACACCCCTCCCCTTTGACCCCTCTCACTGATGCCAAATTTTTTCTTAAGTTTCTGAAAGTACGTAAATTTTTAACACAAATTTTACTTCAAAATGTAGCATAATTGGCACCAGATTGCATGTAAGGACACCTACATTTTCAAAAATTTTCAAAGCGGAGGGGGACACCCCTTCCCTTAAACCCCTCCCCCAGGCCAGCGATCACACAACATACTGCATGCCCCCGCCCCCTCCAGAGAAATCCTGCCTACGCCACTGGTTTAAAGTTAAGTCCCTGTTTTCTGAAAAGATAAGTCGTTATCGGTACTTGCATCCTCAGGCACCTTGTCTTGTGATGGGCTATTTGTTTAGAAAATGCAAACATTATTTCCAAGTTTCTTCCCATTCAGCTATATCCAGTAAACTTCTTGAAGTAAGAAAGATAACGTGACTGAAACACGGCAGGACGTAAATTTTTCTCCTAGTAAAGTATTGCATCCATCCAGGTGCTCCAAATATTTCAATATGACAGGTCTTGTAATCTCTGGTGATTTCACACGTCAGACTAAGATCACGGTTGATCTAAATAGCCATCGCGGCTATAATGACTTCTACAGCCCGATGATCAATGAAAACGATTCGAAGATGAAACAAACAATCGTTAATCCGGACGAAAACAATGTCCTTGAAAGACGTGCTTATATAGAGTTTTCCGTTAGGACGTTTAGCGGAGACGTTGATTCATTTTATACTTCTGTAAACAATGACAGAAAAGTTAGATTGATTTGTAACTATACAGCCTTGAAGACCTCTATTGAAAAATTTTTGTTTTATATTTAAAAAAATTCCAGGTCAGTTCCCATTTTTACTGTCAAACCAACAGCTTATTTTTAATTGGTGAATTTATTATCAGTTCTATGTACTATATTCTCCTTACTACACTAGGTCTATCATATATCAATTTTTATGTCATTTTTAAAGCAACTAGTTCAAACTTCAGATGAGCCATTTCAAGATTAAAGCTTGTAATATCTTCCAGAGGGTTGTAATAGTGATGGTGACAATCGCAGACAAGTTGACGGGTCCACACGATAGAAAATAGTGTTTCGTCCTGTCACTCTTCACGGGTTTGGGGTAGGGGTGACCGGGTGAGGGGTTGTGCATAGTATAAGTCGCATTTCTGGTGATCGAAAGAATATATGAAGAAAGGGCGTAATATTTTGCCGTCGAGCTTCTTTGAAGGCTCAAGGGACATGACATCTATAACGCCCTTGTTTGGGAAAGGGGATTGAATGATTAATGTCGAAATTAGAGTCCCCTTCCGAACAAAGTTTATTTACCTCACCTGTATCTGCTTTGTTCAGTAGACCAAAAACCCAACATCTTCATTAAACTGAGAGCTCCCTAGCCAGTACATTTTTCAAACAAATGAGTCCATCGTTTATTGGTCAAGGAAGACATCGCTTCGACTTCTGAAACTGAATTGACTCTTTGGGGGGGGGGGTATAGCAGGCTATAGAGAGCCCACGGAACGTTTTGTATAGGCAAGCCCGTAATCAAGTGAGGGGCGGGCAGGGGAAATTCGCCCCCGGAAAAATGTTTGGCCCCTTGAAAATTAAAACCATTCCCTTAATACATTTTAGCATATTTACCCCCCCCCCAAAAAAAAACAAACATATCTCTTACACCCCCTTCAGTTCCTTGTTTGGCCATGGACTCGTTTCTCGACTTACTCACGGCCAGCATAATTTTAGCTACACTACTTCAAAGACATCTTTCGGCGCTAGTCGCTAGACATGTATGTTAAAGTGCAATTTTCGTTTTCCCAGACAGTTCCAATTCTCCCAACTATGCAAAATGTTGCTCCTCCCACTAGTAGTAAAGTTCCTCATTATACAGACAAAAACCTATTTTATTAGCTAAGGTCATGTCCTGGTGAGCCTACAAGGCTACAATGTGTAATCCAAATACTCTCCCTGCGCTGTGTTGAATGTGAGCTGCTCTTCATTTTCAAACTTTGATGTCAGTCAAAGAGAAGTCACCAACTGAGAATTTTGATACCCCTACACTAAAAATATATTACTTTTGGGTGACGAGTGTTTGTCTTTAAGTTCATACGGTACCTTTTCGCTCGACTCATATGCGCTGTAGAAATGTGTCCAACTTACTTGATTGTTTTCAATTTTTTCCCCGCAAAAGAACGCCACACTTTTAACACCACTTGCTTCCGACTTAAACATCTCTTTTTATACTAAGTCTTTCGTTACGTCTATATTCAAAAGCTATTCATAGGCTACCTTCCGTGCCCCCTTGAGTCGCTGAGAACAACAAACAGCTGTACTGGTCTAAAGTCCTATCTGCCTATGAGAGGATACTCATATGAAACTAGAATTATCAAAATATAACTCTTGTGGAGAAAAGGAAGAAAGCAAATGTCCCGTTAAATCTTTAAATCTCATTTTGTTTCTATTTATTCAATTCCTGGGTACGTGGCATAGTTTTTTTTCTTAGCTCCAAACTTAGCATTTGGAACCAATGACCATAGTTAGAGACAAGGTTTGTGCCGGTTTAGTTCTCCAGGCTTCCTAAAATTTCAGGCAGTCCTCAAATCTTCATTAAATGAACCTAACAGCTGGTACTAATGAGGTGATGATTAAATTGGCTCTCGCTTCGCGGAACTGTTCCTTCCGCTGACGCGCACACATGATCCAAGCTGTTAAATCATACGTTACTATCAAAAGGCGAAATTTCCCGTCGAGTTGCCTGAACGGATTGATTATATCGACTGAATAAAATTATTGATACTTAAAATCCAGCAGGGCTTGAAATCGAGAGTAATTGACTGATTCCCATAAAGCATAGCTTCGTGATTCCATATTTTATCAGCTCGTTTTTATCAGAAAGCGAAGACATATTTTCTCGAATGATGACAAGATAATATCTCATCAAACTGAAATGTTCAATTCGCTTTTCCATCTTCCCGCCCACCGACAGCACTGTGCACCAATCATGGGCCTCAGCTCTTGTCAGATTTGCTCAAACATCATAGTTCAGTGAGAAAAGTAGGGTGCGAACATACTTCAAACTTCAAACTTCTTCTACTGTATCAAACACTGGCTATATTTTTCACACATAGACATTTTCATTCATTTATGGCTTATTGCAACCGCAAAGACCATCCCGGATCTCCTAAATGTCTGCCTCTGAACACGGAAACAAATTCTCTAATAAAAATCATGCCCTCCACATACAAAAGATTAGATAAAGCTCTTTTACAAGAATGCGAACAGAATGTTAATGCAACCAGACCCATTTAAGTTAAAAACTAGAAACGACTTAATTAAGTGGCTAGACTTTGGCTGATTCCGTAATCTCTACTAATTACCGATAGAAGACTTTGAAGCATTCGCTAGCTAAGACTGATCTTCCAATCAACTTGTTTGTTCAGGTTGTCAGGTTTTAAAACATTTGATATCTTACGACAGTTGTAATACAGTAACTAAATATTTCTGTCAACTCCAAAATCACTTATTTCGTTAAGGTTCTTTAAAAGTTGAATGGATGTTACGCGACAGAAATACGGTATAGTTTCTAGCTTTATCTTACTTGAGTTTGGGAGAAGGCAAATGAAGTGATCTACTTGTGCAGCTTATTAGACATTTCAGTAATCAATCCATTTTTTGTCTATGTCTAATTGTCTTAGTTAATCTTCGGAAAGCCCATAAATTAGACAAACAAATTAAATTAGAAAATCAAGCCGATTTTCACTCCGTATTATGAAAACAAAGGTTGTTTTTAAATAAATAATCAAAGCTTAACTTACAAAAATAAAACATAGCCCAATCAACAAATCTGGGATATGAAGAGGATTTGAAGTAGCTAATTATCAATAAATATGAAAAAAGTGTTGTTATGAAAATTGACAGCAGCTAATTTGAAGTTGCCTGTTTTAATTTTTAAATTATTCGGTGTGAAATTGAAAGTGATTTTTCATCGTTATTGTCTTAGTGGATAGAGATACTGTTCCCCCTGTAGCAATGGTAAAGATATATGTACTATCCTGCAGCAATACAATGTAGGAGTATAGGATAAAACAATCTCCGAAAGTGGTTGATCGTGAACTAAGAAATCTTGTTACATTCTGAGCCCTGCATATGTTCATCTAGTAAGCTGACGGGACACATTACCTTCTGGGTACATTATCTCTGTGTCACTTAGGATTTCGAAAAATGGATTTTGATCGTTCCACTTTTAACAAGTTCAACGTCATCACGAGAAGGTAGGTCAAATCACTTGAAATATGCAAAGACAAGTCCCTAATTCCATTTTTTCCTTCTCACCAGAAGTCGAATGCAATTGCCGAGTTTATTTGTACGACCCAGATATTAGCCTGCGTAGTCAACTCGCTTGTTCCCACCACACGCGGGCGTTATGATTAGTTGAACGAAAACCATCGTGCGCTATGCGGCTAACTATATAATCTGTGAACTTTTGATAGGTCGGAGGAAGTGAAGGCACTATTTAACAGTGGGGTACTTGAGTTAAGCGCAATTCCTTTAATTTAACCACGAAACTAAAAGGTAACAAATTCACAAAATTACAGAGAGGTACCAAAATGTTTATTGACGAAAACTTACGTTTTGTCAATTTCGATAATCTGACCAATCAAGGGCCACATTTTCTCATATTGATGAAGCGTACCTGAAGTATAACCAAGGGGTAATTTGATCTCAATATTGGGGTGGGGGGCATGACCCCATTTTCAAATGATTTACTGTGTGAAAAATCAAAGTCAATGGGCGAATTCTCAAATATTGGGGGAACATATCCCCTGTCCCCCGGGATCGCCGCCCATGAGTATAACAGTAAAACAGTAGTATAGCATTGAAACTCACGGGTCAAGCTCTCTTCTTCTCAAGGCATTTCTTTGCTGAAATAGTGAGATTTAAAATAGATGATTGCGCAATCGCACGTGCTATCTCAGTAGTGCTAGGCCTACGTATAAGTAATAGTCTTTGCTTTCCTTTAATTGTCAATCCTACAGCCACTGCAGCTTGTGTGAAGGTAGCACACCACCAATTATTCCTCCATTGACTTACACACTAATTTGGGTCATTTCGTGGCCCCTGGACCCTTGTAGAAGTTTTCAACGGGCACACGCTACCCCTCATATGAATGCTGACGAAAAG
>WURT03373416.1:0-19361 GCA_009936505.3 Holothuria glaberrima | reverse complement strand
GTTAGGAGCAATTCACATTTTTGAGTCAAAAGCGACTGCTTCTTTTAACAAAACACTCTTTCTGTTAGCATCAAATGAAGACTACAATCTCCATATTTTTGCAATCCATGGGTATAGATAATTCACTCAGGACATTTAGTGTGCACACCCTTCATCCTTCACTCTTCAATTTCCACACTTTTAATAGCATACTGTACATACATGGTTTGAAGAGCAACCCTCACAAAATTTTAGAGGGAAAGGTTTATCAATGTTTAATGATAAGATAACTTTGCACACTGTTGACAAGTTCGCTTAGGGCCACTTCAAGTTGACTTAATACTTAAAAATTTATCTAAATAGGCAGGACTTCACTGAATTGTTTTCTTATTCAAATTTCGGGTTCCTAAAAATAAATGAGATACTGTAATGCTACTTCACAAAGTGTACAGTATACTTCATATCTTTCATACTGTGCATACACTAAATCTCCATTCATTTCATCTGCATTTTCTTAAAGAGAAGCACAGCAAATGAATAAAACTAGTTGTGTGCTTTTTGCTTTTACAATCAATATCTGAAAGAAAGCAGCAATCCCCGATACAGAATATATTCATGTATGTAGATGCACACAGTATACATTAATCTCTGTACACTATACAGTACAGTACATTTGATTACTAATCAAAATTGATGACCACACAGTAACCAACAATTTGGAAACTACAAATTTAAAAAGAGAAAGTTGTTGAAAGAACGTACTAATTGCTATTGTTATTTAATTTTTCCAGGCAGATTACATTAATACTTCTACACATTCCATTTGTGTATCATTGAAGATTTTAGTATTCATAAAGATACAGCCACACAATAGGGAACTACACATTGCACAATGGTACAAAGAGAAGACAGTTCAATATTAACTGCCAATTGTATCTGCCTACACTATACATAATTCCAAACTCTTGTTAAAAAAAATGCAAAGCCTCTATCGGCATACAAAACAAAAGACTCAAAACTGATTGATTGATTGAAGCTTTAGAACAAACTCTTAATTTGTTGCTACTAGTAAAAGCTATGCACACAATCAGTACATGGCTACACTATAAATACTGTGTAGTATGCTCCTGAAGCTGCAACAGTGATTAAATGTAGAACTGTAAACAAATACTTACCTAGAAGTCCAACTGAATGTCCTAACACTTTCAATATTATACATTTGCAGACGCCAGCACTATAATACCCAGGCCTACATCATTTTTTCTGGCCATCCTCAAGTTGATGTATCCATTCTTTATAACTATGCAGTACTAAGTGGGGTCACAACGACATATCCACCACCTGTTGTAAAACTTAAACAAATCTGAGCTTTGTATAACAGCCCATTGACTCAATTTGAACTGCATAATTCAACATCTGTTCATCTTCATCGCAGTCCCCCACTAAGCATGCGTAGAGTATTTATAGTTCTCATACACCCTACAGTCTGCATTCTTGTCTTTGTTGAATCCCCTTACAAATCAATAGAGTCTGAAAAATACCCCCTCACTGATCCATATATCCACTGGTAAATAGAAAATGCAAACTGCACCACAACACTATTTGTAAACAGTCTTCTCTTGATGTGAAATGGTTTGCTCAGTTTTCTTGCAGATTTATGGTTTTATCCACAGATCCATCAACATGCAGAAAATTAATGTTTTGCAACATATTATACATAGACCTATTAAAATAACAATGCCTTGTATTGTTTCCAGAACAATTCTGAGGTAACTTAATTACAAAGGAGAAGAAAGAGTTTTAAAACAAGACAGAATTCACTGAAATTGGTGTAAAAAATAAAATTTGCCTTCCTTGTGGCCACCAACTGAGACATTTTGCAAATATGAGGTAGCCCCTACTTAGTGCTGGATTTATATATGCAAACCACCTCTGAATTATATGTAAGAATATATGAGAATGACAACACGTCTTACTCTGATATAGCCTTTCATTACATCAGAAGCGACTTGAAGTGAGACTACCTGAGGCGATGCCTCTCAATAAAACCTGAAAGAATTGTAATACCCTAGATCCATTTACATATTGATTTATAAATTGCAGTATGCTCTGCAAATGTCCACCCTGTTGAAGGCAAATAGTAGTGACTTCCTCAATCGCAACTTGAGACCCGAAAAATGTAAAACATATTGAAGCTTTGCAGATCTATGGGTTTTTAATAAAAATATATAGTCACACACCCAAAGAGCTGGCTTTTCCTACTGAGGAACTTTTCAGCTGTTTTAAAGTAATTCGGCCAAATTTCATTAGCATAGATGGGAATACTGATAGCCCCATGAAAAAACTTTCTCTGATTTTATCTCCATCAGTGCAGACCTACTGGCGCTTTTTATGTTAGCTCTGGATGCTTAGTACGCAAATTGCTTCATGTAGCCATGCTGTTGGTAGGGACAGCACATTGGGTACTTCAATGCCCTGTTCCTATTCACAGTACTCTATGTAGCCTCACATTCAGACAACCCCACACATAAACTATCATCTGCATTTCATTTATATACTTTGTTAGAAGCAAAATTTTCTCAATTTATTCAATCCTGTAAGCTCTTGTCATCCCAAAAAATGACAAATATGATAATATCATGGGGATTTAAACCTCTTTGTATTTCTTTGTTTTATTTTTCTATAAAATTAAACCAAACATTTCACAAAGAGTTTTTTCATTGTTTTCAGATCTGCTTCTGAAAAACTGATGAAAAGGTGTTCACAGTAGTTAGGATTAACTGAGGCATATAGCCATTTACTGGATGAACAACCTGTGACTTTTATTATGGAATTTGAGCTTGCTTACACTTTTGAAGAAAAAAATGTAAAACCCAACTTTTGATTATTTGGAAATAAATGATAACTGAAGGTAAGAAGATTCAGGGTATTAAAGGGTATTAAAGTGAATCAGACTGTTTGATTGGCAGGAAAACTAAGGACAACAACAATATCCCTCAGGGTTTGTGACAGAAATTCTACAAAAAGTGGAGATTCTTGCCATTATACTATCATGATGGCAGTATGGGGTCTATAGGCAAACTTCCAACAGAGGTCAAAGGCAGACATGTCAAAAAAAACTCATAAAAAGCATATGCATACCCAGCAGTATATTGCATACTAACTTCACTGTACCATATAGCAAAGCTCAAGATATTCCTGAAGAAATTTTAGGATTTTGTCTTCATTAAAACCATGATAATGTTTTTATCTGGAAATAAAATAGGCAACCTCATGTGTTTTAGGGGGGATTACCCCCTCTCCCCCTCCCCCACATATCAATACTTGATAATCAGGTTTTGAAAAATGGCTTGATACAAGAAGGAAATACTGGATTTATTAATAGTGAAGATGAACTGCAATGTCTACTGTATAAATGTAAGTGATGTCTAAAAATTATTTAAAAGGAATCTACATTAACAAGATATGTAGAATTTTTTTGAAGTTCAATGAAATGTACCCAAAAATTCATTTCCTTAACATCATCAGGAAACACAAAAATTGCCTGTTTTAAAAGGAGAAGCTAAAAAATTACCCAATCAGCAGGATCTACATTATACTTAACTGATTGCAAACACATTTTGACCACAGCCTAAAATTTTACAGTATATTGCAATTTCACAACTTAAAACTTGCACAGTTCTTTACCATTTTAAATATAAACAGAAAAAGAATCTCCTCCACCCATCATAAGTTTTCACTGTTCATTCCTAGGAAAACAGTTCACTTCAATTTTTCACTCACTGACTGCAAAAATTTAAGTTCAATTAACCAACACTAGGAAACTACATGAAATAAATATTGACAGTACGAATGAATTATTGACTGTACATGTCGCAGTACCATTTATAACATGCACACACGAACTAGTTTTTAAATACCACAGACCAATCCTTTAATTGACAACTTTAAATATTAAACTAGTTGGTCATAATCAATGGAAATTCATATTTGTATAAGCTCTAGCCTCCTACAAAATTGCCATATTCATTCCACAGGATACAGATCGTGATATTATTGAACAACCCTTCTGGCTATCAACCATACATTTTTGGAATGATTTTCTATGCATCTCACAGTCATCAGCTAGGATAATGCATTAATACAGAGATTGGATTGACTGGTTAAGAAAACAACACACAAATGGGATTTTCATCATGATCTCACATGACAGGAAGAAAACACAACCACAGAGATGAGGCAGTTTATTGAAGAGCAAACTGGGAGACAGGAGTGGACAAATGTTTCTGACAAGCAGCAGACACCTATGTACTGTAATATGCTGAACATGTACTTGTAAAAGCCTACTGAATATAAATCTGTGAAGTATTATGATTCCTCTAAGATCATAAAAATGTGGTACAAAATCAGCGGTTCCATTTTCGATAATTAATACATCTTCAGCATTCAATTTTATGATCTATTTTATGGTGCAATTTTATGTTCTCATCAAAACTGATAGACAAGACAATTTATCCCCTCCAATTAAAAAAGGGCTTGGAAAATAATTTTATTAAAAAGATTAAACAAAAGCTGACGAAATCTTTTCCATCAGAAGAACTGAATCAAAGA
The DNA here is from genome assembly GCA_009936505.3 of Holothuria glaberrima. Taxonomy (NCBI): domain Eukaryota; kingdom Metazoa; phylum Echinodermata; class Holothuroidea; order Aspidochirotida; family Holothuriidae; genus Holothuria; species Holothuria glaberrima. Next base: position 14,771 of record WURT03373416.1, on the reverse strand, counting down.
ATGCAAAAATGGGCAATTCCATGAAGCCGCTGTTGTTAAAAAGAAACACGATTCTAGATGGACCAGTGTTAGATCACATCTACTTGGATGGGGGAATAAACTCTGGGAGGAGGGGAGGGGGTAAGCAAATCAAAAGATAGCCAGTGTTTTTAATCAAGGTGGTTGACCATATGCTATGCATAGTAAGCTTGGGTGGGCTACCTGACCCTACTTCTGAGGAGCCTGGGTCAGGAGTCGAGTAGCTTCTCCACTTTCATTGGACTTCTGGGCAATTTGCAATACTGCTAAGAATATGAACAAAACTCTTTTAGAGTTTACGATTGTGTCATTTTGCAGACCTGTCTACAGATTATAACAAAACTGAATCTTTGAGGTTTTTTCTTTATGCAGTTCCCAGTTTTCTCTTCAACAGAACACAACAATTGCCTAGCCATCAGTAACTCAGTTGTTGACAAGAACTATATAGTAAGCCTATTCATGTTTATGTGTTCGTTAGTTAGACAGTCACTAACAGTTTACAGCTATTGTGGTAAATGTTACTGTGTCAGTTATGAAGAGTATGTTGGGGGGAGGGGGGCCCAGCTCCTTCAAAGGCACAACTAAACGGGTCGCAGAAACAACTCCAGAAATATTGGCGTTACCAACCCTAATACAGAGTTGAATGAACGAATTCATAAAAGAGTGAGTATACTACATTATATGGTAAAAGTTGGCAGACCAGTAGCAAGGGAAGAATATGCTTCATCCATTTTCAACACTAAAACTTGTAATTTAGAGTATGCAAAGTGAAATTTATACAGGTACAAATTTAACTTCTTTATCTACTTCCTGACCTACATGTCAGGGTGTGTACGTGACAATAATACATGAATTGAGCTTCTACAAAGGGAGCTTTCACTATATATTTACCTAATTGTCTTTTGCATCTTACAATTTTATGGATTCCTCATAAATGATCAATCACCAGTTCTTTCACACCATGTAAAGTTTGTGAAACAAAATAGCCTTTCCTGCATAAGACAAACAGATCTGTGACAATTTGCATACATGAATTTAATGATAGGCTTTGGCATCACAGCAGGAAAATCAGGGAAGGAAATGGGCACCATGTTTACAATCAGCTACTTTAAATTATGATCATAAAACAATTTACACAAATCAGGGAGCTGTTAGAAAGGAGACACAACTTTCCACAGACCTTTGACGCAATGTTCATTTCCAATGGTAATGGTAATCTTTCTTTTCTCTTCAAAAATTCCTATCACAATTACCACGATCAACTAGGATTAAGTGACCTATTGTTAAAATGACAATGAATAGTTCTACTCCTTACATTGAACACTTAAATTTTCGTTGCCAGTCGTCACAAAAACATATGAAATTTTACACTTCTGTCATTATTGGTCGCAGTAAATGTCATTTCTGTTAACTTTACTGAAGACTTTCCACAAAACTTACATTCTGAGTTTGTTTGTAAGTGATGAGGAAATTTCCCAAAATTGGAAAAAATGATTTAGGCTTGAACATTGTTCGAAGCAGATGATGCAACAAATTTATAGGGACACAAAGGAAACTTGTACATTATTTAATCTTTCATTTACAGTTGTTTTATAAACATCTTGTTTAAAACTTGGACACTGTGGGTAACAAACCTCAGATCAAAGTATGTTTTTACGAAGGCAATTGTTTCAGGATTACTTGCGTTTGAAAGGGGTTGATCATCATTAGGAAAGAGAAAGTCAACAAGGCTAGACAATAGGAACAAGAGACCTGTCAATCAAAGTTTGATACCTGAATGGGATTAAATCATTTTCAAGTACTTATTGTATGACAGATGTGGTTGTTGTGTCTCCTTCCTAACAGCTCCCTCCCTGCACAGATCTACTCAAGAAACTGTTTGCCAATTATCTTGATAGCCTTTATATAATTCATCAATCATCTGTTTACCTAAAACTGCAATTTTAAAATCATGCAAAACTCATGTGTTAAATATTAATGGAAGTAAATATATTGCTTAAGTTTGTTTATGATACTGACTGGTTTAATAATGAACTTTTTTTAATACTGTCACTATCATGTTACTGACAAGAAAACTCAATAATGGCCCCTTTTCCACTGCAGATCTAATTTTTAAGAAAATAACCAGGTTGTCCGTCAGACAACCTAAGACCAAATTTTGGTTGTCCGAAAGAATTTTGGGTTGTTCTAATGAAAGTCACAAAAACAAAATGAACAAAATTTGTATTTAAAGCCACTGTCATACTGTAGTAAACAAACATTAAATTTTAAATTATTTATGCTTTTCACTTACCTTTTCATTCTACTTTTTCAATGATAAATGACAGTCTATGGCATTGTCTATAAATTCCACTCCCTAAGGGTATCTTTATGATATAGTTTTTTGCTGATGTTAGTACACTATTCAATTACAAATAAAATTTACCCATCCAACCAACATGCTAAACGAGTGAAAGTGGTTGTCCATGTAGTTTTTACTCATCTCGGATGATACAGTAGGATGAGTTAAATTATCAGTCCTGCAGTATGCAACATTTTGTTCAATATCTTGTCTTTTAGGTGCCTCAGATTGTAGTGTAATGGCCAATCCAGAGTATAACAGGTACACATGCGATACAGTACACAATTTCAGGATAGTATACAATGATCAGATACTATGGTGGAGGAGAAGGCATGCAGGGCGAGCGCAGGAAAAGGGTTATTCAAAAGTTGTGAGGTTTTCTGTGATTGAGCATCACATGACAGTCAGTAAGCATCATGTTACTATGGAACTTTCAAAAGCATACATGTGAAGAAGAATGTTCCACAATTTCGTAAATTTTAATAAAACAAATGCCTATAATCACAAAGAACTTTCAATTACATTAAAAATATCACCCTAACCTGTAGTGTTACATATAGTACGTTGCTCTGTGGGACAAAAAGGTTAAAAGTTTACGAACCATATTCCAACCGGTTTACAAACGCATGACACCATTGTGTTAAAAATTACCAAAATAAAATTCAATGGATTTCTCACCTCTCCCATCAAGGTAGTATGATGTTCACACTCTAATAATGTATGTACAAAGTTAACTGTTGTACACTATGCAAGTTACTGATATAAAATGCATACTAGCATATTTGCTCTGCTTTGAATTTTATTTTGAAAGATCTGATTGATCTGATAAGGGCATAAGGATGAAATGCTCACGTGACTGATCATCTTTTAATGTTTTGTATAGTTTCAAACTAGACCAGAGTACATGTACAGTATATTGAACATAAAATGTATGCCACAAATACTGCAGTACTGTCCCTGATGCACAGGGTCTGGTTTTACTCATGCATATCAATCCCAAAGAGACCGTAAATAACCTGAAACTGAAACAGGCAATCTAAATGCCATGATTAATTCAATAGTTAATACAATTATCAGTAACAGATTACCACACTGTCCATCTGACCCAAGTCACACAATTTTGAATTCAATTAGCACAACGAATTATAAGTTCTCTTGACCATGAAAAATTCAGTACAGTCTATCCTTCTTTTCCCTTATCCACATATGACCTACACACAGATTGTAACCCGGCAAATGCGGACACTCTGCAATGATTTGCACCAGCCAGGCTTCATTAAATCACTTTGGATTTTCTTAAACCCCTGAAGAATTTTTTTAATCTATGAGCTATCAAACTAATTCTGAATACCAATGGCTTGTCTGCAATGTTAGCCACGACCTTACACTTTGAATCATGAAAGATACTTGCCGGGGGTAAAAGAGAAGGGCTTCAAAAGTGCCAATTGATATTTCAAAACAAGGTTGCGATAACAGCGTATGCCCTTTTACACTGAACAATGCATCCAGCTAGCTGTACTGCTAGAGGCAGGATTCAGAATCAAGTCTGTCTGAGACTAAGTACCAATGTTCCTGTAACCACACTCCAGCTAGGTAAAAGTAACCTATATTATTGACAATTTGAACATGCAAGACACAAATTTTGTGATCCTCACATGGTCAGACAAGCTCCATCTACAACATATAGCTTAAAGTAGTATAATTCCAGGAATTACAATGTCTTTAACAACTTTTTCTTTCTCTTTCACTTAGTTATTAATAACAACCTTGACAAATGTCAGTGATATTTCTCCCTCTTTAAAATGTGAAATGTACCGCACACTCAAGGTGCTGGCTGCTGCTACGGTTTCACACATGAAGTTCTATTCAATCAATACTGTAATCTCAGTCACACAGCCATATTGTAGTGTCACCCCCACCCACTCACTTTGTAAGAGCTCACACACACTGCACAATGCTAAAGACAATGTGTTTTAGCTTGAATGTACAGTATCACGGTCAATAAAAGTATTCAACATTATATTTACAGTGCAGGCTGTAGGATACTGCAATGTAGTTTTTAACATACAGTAACATAAAAGACAAAGTTAAAGGATAAAGGACTGCTAAAAATTAAAGGGCAAAGGAAGGCCAAAGCCTCATAAGTAATTGATATGGGCCTATACAGTGCAATTATACATGTATACTGTACAATCTTATCAGAGGAAATAAGCTAGATGCTTGATTTCTGCTAAGACATGGAAACCCAAGTTAAATACTCATGAGTATGAACTTTATATATGATACCAATGCTTACCCCAAACCCATCTTTTTCTCCACACACAATGCTTTCTGAATTTATTAGTGTTCTTAAAGTGCATCATGAGACACACATGCATAGTACCTGGTGTACACATATGTGAAGTTGCACACCGTATGACTACAAGGATGCAATGAGCATAACTGTGCAGCAGAATTCCCACAAAATTCAGAATTTCATAAAAAAAAACTAGAATTTCAAATCAATTTGATACTTAGTCTCTCCTGTCATAATTATTCCACAATCATCACGAAACAAAAGGAAGCAAAGAGGCAGTCTGTTAATAGACACATGACATCACTGAACAACAACAACCGCATACAGATGTTAAAATTATTCGATCAGAAAACCAAACCAGTGGGGATACTCTAGAAAATGACATTTTACCCAATTTGACAACTTCCTCAATCATCAAAAAACTAAAGTATTGTACACCTTGACAATAACGGACATGTTTTGTCTTGTACATGACACCCCTACATGACGCTAATGAGGAAGTACACAGTACTGTGCTACAGCAATAGACCATAATGTGTATATTATATATATTAACCTATGTCCAAATTTTAGTAAAGATCTGTTCATGAACCAGGTTATTTATTTATATTTTTTTGTAGCAAATGTGTGTATGTACATATGAGAAGGCTTAGTAATGTTAGAAGGAAAATCAACTTGTGTGAACAGGAAATTTTAAAAGTTTGGGAACTTATAAGAACATTACAATTTCTTCTGATTACGTAAATTGAGTCCCAGTGTATTTTATCTTGTTCAAGTTATTATGGAATTCACAATAAAAAAGATATTGTCCACAAACAAAAATGCTTGATATTTTATGAACATCAAAGCATGAGTTACACTTTACTCTGTAAAGTCCCATTTATACATGTTTACAAGAGGGCCTATAGGACTACTGTATATTCAGTTCAGATCTGTACTCACAAATTTACAAAGTTTTAAGTCTTAACATTTGAGGGTCAGAAAGCCAACTGGCTCATTGAGGACCCTATATCAAAGCGAGCTATTAGAGTCAATATGCAAACTACCAGGTAGACGATAAACACAGAGTTGAATAAAACACGAAGTTAACCATTCCCCTGGCAATTAAACGAGGGTGAGTTAGGGTAGTCAGCTCAGGAATATAGTATAGCGCCATCCAGTTGGGGAAATTCATTGCCAGTGATCATTTCACTGTAGATGGACTGTCCAATAATAGTAATAGGGGAGGTAAGTAGGAACCACATAGATTTATGAGGACCCTTTACCAGAGTGAGCTATTAGAGACAGTATACAAACTACCACTTACACCCATATCCGCCCACATTACTGTACATATTTTATTTTCCCTTAGAAATTCGTCTTTCTGTCAACCCTTCTGTAGACATTTAAAACCCCTGTTACTGTATATACTGTGCATTAGAAAAAAATTTCACTGGTTTTTCTGCAATAGGCTGTACAGAGATATAACATACAAGTCATGATCCTGATATGAGTTCAGTACTAGGGAAAGAGGTTACACATACAGTACTGTTCGCAAACCACCATCTTGTGAGACTATATTGCAGAGAAGAGATTTATTACTGCTGAAAACTGCTTGAATAAGTTAATAATTTGGGTGCATACACAACTTCCATAAATACCCTGATAGAATAATGATTGCCTGAAAGTTTCAAACTGCATACTTCAACTTCTTTTATATCCAATTTCATTTTTAATAATTTCATCTAAAAATAATATTCACAAGTTTTCACGTAACACATTAAACCTAGCGTTAGGACTGTACAATATAAACACTTCATCGTCACATGCTATAGTCCTTGGGTCAAGTAGGTATTAACATTAATCAGTTTTAAACAAAACTAGGTTTCAAATTAAAAATAGAAGTATTAAGTATAACTTCCTGACACACACAGGCACTACCAGTCCTTCGGTTCAATACAGCATTTTTCAAAACAAGCAAACAGAAACTCATTTCTCGCTAAGATAGCCTAGCTATATACATGTAGCAGAACATTTGTTTTTAAGGGGGACACCACCTCTCCAGCATAATTTCAAACAAATATCTCCCCTTTAAATGTAAAGATTTAACTTTCTTTGAATACAAAACCCTTTACAATTGAAGTTTCCATTATAAACAGGTATGAAAGGAAGGGCCACTGATTACAAATCTGATAAGCCTCAATAACACCCCTGGTATGTTACATTAAATTTGACTTGCAAGAAGCTACTACGAGCACATCACAGACTGATTTCAATCTTTACATTTAGCATATTTCTCTATGGGAGTTATAAATTACATACATATCAAACAAACATTTTAAAACAATATGGAGGATGACTAATAAGTTGTGGTGAGAAGCTCAGTTCTCTTGTTACAAAATCATATCAAATAGGGACCTCTGGCTTTTCAAACATTTTTTAGATTCTGCACAGTATTTTAAATTGCTTGTGTCCCTGTTGCTGCACAGTATATAACTGACTGATTCAGGTAGATAGAGGATGCAAAAATTCATTGCAGACAATTATTGGCTTTGCAGGATTATCAACTCAGGTGTGCAAATGTAGCAATTTTGGAGAGATGATACACACATTACCTTTCAATGAAAACATAACAACTTGATCACAATCAGTAAACACACAGCTTCACTCTTGATATGTCCACACCCAAATAATGCACAAGTCAGTAACTTTTCAAATCACCAATACTGAACAAAGCTCTGGGAAAGTTTGTCAACTAAAATTACAGAATACTTGACTTCTTTCGGTCTTTCTCTTCTATAAAATGCTGATCATAAAAGTAATACCTCTTTTATTTTAAACAGTACAGTGGTGTGTTATGAATAGCACTAAAAAAAATACACTTAAGAAAACATTTTATCCACATTTCATTTATAACAGATGACAAGGCATCCTGATTGTAATCTTAAGGGGAGCAAAACTTCAAACAATTTAAACACACTTGAACTGAAAATTTAAGAATACAGAGAGCATTGCAGTATCCATTGATACAGTACAGTGATTGATTGTGAAGTACATCAGCACAATGGTTCTTATCAGCTTTCTGATGATGGTCATAAAAGAAACCCATTCATGTTCAGTGAATATTATAAACACTTTCAAATTGTCCAAGAGCTTACCTTGCAAATTGTCTAACTCTTGTGTAATTCTTTTCTTTTGTTCAGGGAAATACACAGCTAACTGAATGAAAATTACCTTCCTGGTTCCTTTTTTTAAGTCACTTTCTTTTAAGTCACACCACTTTATGACTTAACAGATTTTTCCCTTCTGTAGATACAAATTTTAGTTTACTTTCATTTATGGCCCTTACTCTTTGTGTGCTGTAGATATAAGTCCTACGTATTACACCCCAGGCAAGCTCACAAGAGAGATGTGACACTCACAAAACAGTAAAAATCCCCACGAATGTAATACTGTTCAAAGACGAATGCAAATACATGCATCAAATGACATTTATTCACATCACTTCCCAAGGTTCTACAGACCTCTACCGCAATCTACAAAAAATAGTACAGAGACAGCTTTGATCCATTGTGATATATCCTTTGACAGTCATCGGAAGAATAACAGCGGGTTGCATCACTGGGTTACAAACTTTCCACTTTGATAATGTCCTGTTTTAACATTTTTTTGGTTTCCACGAAAAGTATCAAAGTATGAAACACACGCACAAACATTCCTTAACCACTAGGGGTCTAATAGCAAAATCATGAATGGACTGCTCATACAGTATCTAAACAGAGCACTCCAATTCAAGTTCAACTTCCACAATGAGACATTTAAAAATATTTGATCACAACAGTGGTACACTGACTAGACTCCTCTATTGTTTGTTCCAGTGAACCTTGGACTCGACTCATAAACCAAAAATGTGTTAAATCAATCCTTACCTACAGTAAGCTATAAACTTTTATGAATAATAAATCAAATTCATGTTCTCTTAAAACTGGCGATAGAAGCTTAAGGTACACCCTCAAACATCTCTTGAAATGTTTGCTTAAATCAAAACATGGCTCATTCATGTATTTTTTAAAGCTTACAGTAGATTTGAACTCTAAGTTTTTTTTCTTTGTTCATTGTACTTTGATCTCTCGTTTCATTCTGTTTAAAATAGTCAATGTACAATCATACCAAAGTCCATGCGGAACGTTAGGTAAGAAATTTATTGATAAAATATTGTTTCCAATTTTGTGTACTAGATATACGATATAATTCTGTATCCAGTGAAAGCTCCAATGACCACTGAGTCTAATTTTTGTGTCAATTACCCAATTACTAACAGTAATTTAACCAGATCCATTTTTGTAGTTACCATACAATAAAGTCATAGACTCCACTGAGGATTCATGTCAATAAATCTTCTAACACCATTTGAAAAAAGCACCAATTTTCTGTGGCCTTTGACACAGTTGCAATGATTACTTTTCCAATTCACAAGTGAAAGCACAGGACAAAATTTTTAGTTCTGAAACCCTGGTTAAGTGATCTTTTGAACATTATGGTGCATACACAAGAGCCCCATTAAGTTTATCCCATATACCTGTACTTGTATACTTTAGCTTTTACTTATATGTATGTGCTCATTTAAAGATCTATAGACCTTGTGCATGTGACATCACAGAACAGAAAGTGAGCCCTCTAATGGAGGCAAGTGCATATCATTGCAACTAACACCAACAAATGTGTATGGGTGGGATATGCGAGTAAGTCTACTACTGCATTCGAAAGTGTCAAGTCTCTGTTGCTGGTGCAGTGTTCTTCATTGTTTACCCTCCTAAATGACATTGCATGGCATCAATGCATACAGGTAAGCCTACTGTACACTTTCAAGACAAGTATAAGAGAGATAAAGATATCCTATCACTGATGAAGAGGGAAAGAAAATGACACAAGGCAAAATCAAACCACTGGAGATACACAGATGGAATGCATGACTCCAAGATATTTGAGTCAGGTAGACAGGTACCCATGGCTGCAGGGCCTTACTGTATTATTCACAATTACTTCAGAGGTGCAACTCCTAAAGTGAAATCATAACTGATTGAAGAATGTATAGTACCTCCCCAACTTCAAGGTTTTTTAGGCTTCTTTAAAGCTTTTCAATGGCTGAGATGCCTAAAATAATGATGCCATTGAATGAAAGTAGCTGAAGAGAAAACAGGCCAATGAATAGACAAAAGATCAAAAAGACCCACCATGCATGATACAATAGATCACTAAAACCCACCAAATAAGGCAAATGCTAACTACAAAGTACAATATATTTTTGTGCATATATTTCGCACTATTGAAAATTACCCAGAAGTCATGATTCCATGGTACGTGAAGTTGCTACTCAATTCCTGACCAGGAGACACAACTCTGAAGTACTGTAGAGCAGGGTAACCTGACCAATCATATTGACAAAGAGGAAATACTGTACTTTAAAATGCCCTCACTGGTTAAAGGGAGAATGCAGTCACCCCAACAAAGAATTGTGTAGTAGACTATCCTATTTCCTGAATGGCTCTTGAGAATCATGTGAGAGTATTTTTCTCATTCAATTGTAAAATTTGCAAGGAACAACTGCTTGGTTTACCTTGAATATGCAATAATTTTGTCCTAAAATATCACGAAAGATACTTGGAAGAGAAATAAGAAGAAACATGTGACATTTAGCTGTTTTTTCAAAATAAGTTTGGGACGACTGCTTATGACCTTTAAGAGCAAGTACACAAGGAAGAATACTGTATTAAACTGAAAACTGAAATGGTGGTCATCAAAAATTGAAAGGTCAATGTTCATTGAAATTCACCTCAATGACCAAAGGATTAAATTCATAATTTCTTAGAGAATAGTAAAAATAACAAGTTATTACTTAACGTAAAAAAACTGCTTCGATTCTTTTCAATACTCCTAATAGGATGCCAGTCCCACCTATCCGTAGCATTGATTTCTGTGGTACTGAGGTTCCCCTTTGTAATTCGGTAAAGTTTCTCGGCATTTTTATAGATAGCCACCTAACTTGGAATGATCACACCCAGGCCATCTCTAAAACTATCTCAAACAGCGTTGGAATTATAGCCCGCTTGCGTCATTAACTTCCTCGTAAGATCCTTGTCATACTGTATAATAGTCTGATTCATCTTCACTTATCCTATTGTGCTCTTTTCTGGGGTAGTACGTATTGTTCCAGGATTTATCCCCTCTTAGTCCTTCAGAAGAAAGATCTTCGCCTTATAGCTAATTATCATCCATCTCAAACCACCCACGACTTGTTTAAAAAACTTAACATTCTCCATGTTTTCGATGTTCATCGCTACCAAATTGATATTTTTATGTACTCCTGGTGTAACAATATTCTCCCTAATATCTTCAGATCCATGTTTCATTTTCGACATGAGACACACACACCTTACATGTAGCATGAATTCTCTTTCTACTCCCTCATTTAAAATCACATCTTCGCAACAAACAATTCGTTTTACTGGACCCACTGTTTGGAACTCCCTCCCACTCGACATCAAAAGTTGTCACTCTTTGAACTTATTTCAAAAATCCCTCAAACTTTTTCTGAAGAGTAAACGTAGCTGACTTTTTTCTGTTCTTTTTTTCTGTTTCTGTTGTTGTTGTTGTTGTTGTTATTGTTATTTTGTTACTCTCCTTTCTTTTTGTAAACATTGTCTCTTTTGCTATTGTAAGTTTCTGTTAAGAAGGGCTCTTCCCACAAGCTCCATGGAGCTTTTTTGAGTTTCCTCATAAGTCTCTTTTCACAGTTTTGTTCTCAACTATTATTTTCTTTCATGTTGTATATAATTCAGTGAAAAAAAGACTCAAATAAATGTTACCAAAATCAAATCAAAATCAAAAACAAACTTTATTTTCTATTTGATCTAAATATCCCAAGCATTTAATAGGTGTTAATTATGACTTAACTTTTTAAATGAGAGCAAAATTATTGTAAAGTTCTAAAAGGATTAGCTTCATTATCCCCTAGAGGAAAGTGAAAATACACTTATTTTCTATTTGATCTAAATATCCAAAGCATTTAATAGGTGTTAATTATAACTTAACTATTTTAATACAAGCAAAACTATTGAAAGTTCTAAACACATATGGCCAACAAAACTGGTTACCTGTCACACTCTAGAAGGCATTCAATTTCCATGATTCACATTGTTCAGAAAAAGTTTACACTTTGCATCCCTTTTGTTTTATCTTCTCTAATTACCTTTCCACTATTTCCCAGCCTTTTCTATTCCTACAACTTATACTTGTCTGGCAAAGTATAGAGCAGGGATAAATAAAGTTCTCCAATGGTACAATAATCCTTCTTTTCAGAGAGTACATTCCATTTCAGTGATGTTTTTGAAATTGTTCACCTTACAAGGAGAGGACATCTTACAGTACTGTAATTCTCCCATACCTTCATGCACTCACAAAGTTTCTATGAAAACAAACAATACACATCCCTTCCAATCAGGGAGCTGCTCTTTTATTCAACAAGCACTGAACTCCTTGATTTGTCAAACAATAACTCAAAAAGTAATTTAATTTCCCCTATACCAAACATCAAATATGATCACAGAGATAAACTTTTGCACAGCTCTCATGAACATGTTAACAAGTGATTACTCATGTGTTGAAACACAATATATCTTGGGTAACATTCTAGGAATTCATAAATGTCACTTTCAGCTCAAAACTTTGTTCTTATACATTTCAGCAATTCTTGCTTCAGGGAATGGCTGACTCGGACAAGTCTACACAACAGCCTGCGGAGAGTATGATAGAGCCACATCTCTGTTATATAAGTCATATACACTTTTCCTTGATAATAATAAAACAGCTGGGACTTTAATAATTTAGTACTTATGCTTGACTGATATTCCTGTAGAAAGAGGGATGGACGTTAAATTCACTTGTACATTATATAAAACTGAAAAAAGTCCATAATATTCCAAAATGAAAACAAATTTAAATTATGCATAGTAATGTCCTCTCATGCTGCACAGTATACTGTACTTTGCTGTATCACAATGCTTCACTTATAAATACATGGAAAAGTCTCATTAAAAGTACAACGCTATTCTGTTGTATCTATAAAGGAGACTGTTTCACATCTTTTAATGCAGTGTGTGTGTACAGTACTTAACAGCAAGTGACACAGCATAATTTAAAGTTTTTACTAACAATGCCATACTGTAGTGAGACACAAAAAAAATAAACTCATAAAAACTGGAGATTTCAGGATAATGCCAGTCACATCATAAGCTTCACAGAATCCAGGGGCAATATCTTTTTGATGTTCATCAACAGTGCAATCTAATGTAATCAGGACTATTATATTATATGCATTATTTTTATTTCCATAAGCACAGTAACAGTACTCCCCTGACACTACTGTACATGGATTGGGCAAGGCCCTTGCTGTTTTTTCATAATGGCAACTGACACTTCCCATTTTTTCCCCTTTCTCCATTTTTTAGGTTTTAAAAATCTTCTAATATACATATTTTCTGTTTTTAATTAAATTATTTTATTAATGTGCTGAGAAAGCACAACGCGTAGGTAAATGGTTTGTGATATAATCATTAATTCCACACGGTTCTTATATGTGTTTCACAGCATTAGAAGGATCATAGTTTGCACATGAAAGGATAACAACCCTTTACATGCCCATGTGACCTTGATTATTAAATGTCTCCATCCTGCCCCCTTTGCAATGAATCTGGGGATGGGGTGGCTGGGGTTGGAATGACTTTAGAGAAGTAGTTCTCAAAGTGGTCCCTACTACCCCCGGAGGACACTGGGAAGTCTCAGGTGGGTGTTGCTGAGTACACTAGGAATAGGGGGCATTAGCACTGATTTGGGGGTCCCTGGCGATTACGACACTGCAGCAATTTAGGGCACAATAAGGCATCCAGTGAAACTGTTCCCATCTGCTAGTTCTTCCCCTCTGCTTCTTCTTCCCTCCACTCCCACCATCCCAGACCCCTCCCCCTCTCCCTCCCCAAAAAAATTTTGTGACCAAAAATTATCTAAAAATGGTATTAGAAATTTAAGAACCTCCACCCCAAGTTCCAATTTCTTCCACATTTGGACTATAAAATAAACTGAGAAAAAATGTTGAGCTTCTAACTATGAATGGTAGCACAAGGGGAGGGTGGGGGAACAGTTCAAGATGGCTGAAGGGGGCGGTAGTCTAAAAAAGTTTTAGAACCACTGCTCTAGAGTAAGGCAAAGAGCGATGTCCTGAGTACGTCATCATTGAATAACAGACCTCTTATGCTTCTTTTGGTACTAGGCTGAATGTGGTTTCAGAAACTGGAAGTTAAAATCCATCCAGACTGACATCCAGACTGATTATACAGTTCCCTGTTTCAATTTCTACAAAAGAGAAATAAAGTTTAGTCTCTCCAGATCTAAAACTAATAACAAAAAACTGTTCTGTTTATCCCCAAAGTACTGTTTCCTTTTTGAGTCTTTATTGCAGTGGGAATTGGGGACTGAACTCAAAAATGGCTGCACAGTGACTGTCTTTCACATTTTGTGTAATGACATAAACACATGACTTCATTTCAGAAAGTAATTATGAGACACACACTACATCATCATGTTTATTGTAAAAGCAAACGTGAACAACGTTTAGAACAGTGAACGACTCTTTCTCCTACTTTCACACAAGCATGTATATTTATACATGCAACATGCAAAACAAAACAGTGATCTATTCAACAGCCAATTTTTGTGGCCTAGATAATTTCAGGCAAGCTCATCAATGGCTGAGTAAAAGCAAAATTGATAAAACTAAATCTAACCTCAATGTAGGCTTTCATTATTGATTGAGATAAAATCTAAAAATTCTGATCAAGTTGCAAATGGGTGGTATGTTCCCACAGACAGAAAAGGAAAAGTTCATAATACTTCAACTCATTGTATCTCATTAACTACTGGTACAAGCATTATCACATGCTGTCAACATTGCCAACCCAACCCCCCCCCCAAGAAAACATGAGTATAAAATTAGGTGTACTTTACTTTAAAGACATGAAACACCCCCCCCCCCCAAAAAAAAAGATAAACGTATGAAGCCCCCTCCTCCCCCCCCCCAAAAAA
>WURT03373196.1:13090-23581 GCA_009936505.3 Holothuria glaberrima | reverse complement strand
AGAATTTCACAGATTGCTTAGAATATGTTCCTCTTTAACATATCAAACATAAATTTGGGTCTGGACTATTCTTTTAACTTTTATTATAGTATTATTGCCAGTGATGCATTTGTAACTATGGCAGAGATGATACATCTGTGTCTTGCTTAAAATTTAAAATTTCATTGCTGCATGGTACACAGTATATGGTTACAAGCTTTCTGTAAATATTGTAACCTGAGAGATTTTACAGTATTGTAGCATCTCCCTGCTCTGATACCTGTTAAACAAATGTTCCTGAAAGTCTCCCTTCCATTAACCAATAAAAATGTCATAAAATCATGATAAATATCTCAAATTGCACAAAACTATTTCTTAGTAACAGTTCCTCTGAGTAAGCCATCTATTTTGCATTCACAAGTAGGACAATTGATGTCAAAGTAACAGCTTAAAGGGAAAATGCAGTCAGTAATTTGAACAACAGATGGAAAACAAAGAAAACAAATATTGCTAATCAAAACAAAGAGATGACATCACTCCTGCTTGCTCCAAGTTCACTTTAATAATATGTATTAACTTCATTAGCTAATATCTTCAGACACACAAGAAAAAGTTGAAAGAAAATTTCATAAAAATGCTTAAATTTGGTTCCTCTTTCACATTTCAAATATAAATTTTAGCCTGAAGGGAAAAGGCAGTCACCCCATTTAGAATAAGTACATCCCAGCTTCCTAAATCATGAGTGGCTCTTTTCAATCATGTGAAAACACTATTGTTGCTAACTTGTTAAACTCATTAATACCTTTTTTTTGTAATCTTTAATGTTCAAAAACATCTTCAAAGGTACTTCTAAGGCAAATAAGAGGAGTTTTGTGAGAGTTTGCTGACTTCCCAACACAAATTTGGGACAACTGCTCATTCCCTTTAAAACCCTCCCTTTAAAAAGTACCAATAAATTTATCATTCTGAGAAAACTAAAATCAACACTACAGCCTAAGTTTCACTTGGCGCTGACACAACGTCACAAGGAATACCATGGAGACATGCATATTATGTATGAGTATTTACTAGTGTCTAATCACATTTTATTGAAACACTCCAAACTATGAGTCATGCCATGTATCTACATACTTGATAAGCAGATTCATTTTATTGCATCCAGTCTAAATTAAATCTAGGATCTTTAAATTCTGTACAATTCTGCTAAAGCTGTCCAACAATATCCTGGTTGAAATGATCCCAGGCACTGAAAACTGACCAAATTATCTCTCAATTATTTCATTTACAGGTGGAACACATAGGCACAAAGCAGATGAAGATTGGAACACTACTACAACCAGATACAAATATTAGTGGTGAAACCCAAAACTTTATTTTAACTGACAAGTGCTCTTCACGTGTGAACTTTTCAATTTGACATAACAGAGCCAAGGGCGACAAGAGGCCTAGCCCTGGCTTTCAAAGTGCATAGAAAGTATACATGCAAACAAATTTTCTGAATGATACAAAATTTACTATGTGGGAGTGAACATTTGAAACATGTCATCTTCTAATGAAATTAAGTTGCAGTTCAGTGACTGAACATTTGAAACTTATTGAATATTCCATTTGAACACATTTACAGTAAGGAATATGATTTAATAACTGTGAAGTGTGGGAAAACTTCCACACAGTTTCAGAGCAAACTGTAATGCATTGCTGTGTTGTACACCTTTTATAAAGAATAAAGTAGGCATGATGAAGTGAGGGCGCTGTTAAAGAACTAAGATAATGTAGAAACATAGATCTTTATGTTATTTGCAAACAAACCTGTGACTGAAATATAGAGATTCATGCAAATAAGGTGAAACAAAAGATGAGTTTATTTCTGACATGTAGATATACAGGTCAAATATTTTTATGTTAAAGACACACTTTTCAATTTACTATGAGAAATGTTTTCTCTTCACAAGAAACTTTATAATAAGTGCACAGTGTACAAAAAAGGAACATTTTTGCTCACATTTGATTAATAAAT
This sequence comes from Holothuria glaberrima, assembly GCA_009936505.3. Lineage (NCBI taxonomy): Eukaryota > Metazoa > Echinodermata > Holothuroidea > Aspidochirotida > Holothuriidae > Holothuria > Holothuria glaberrima. The sequence goes on along the minus strand of WURT03373196.1, from coordinate 21,585 downwards.
CCAACAGGGTATTGATTTCAATACTGCTCAGATGTACAGGTATTCTATAATCTGTGACAAACACTAGCAAACAATTTTGAAAGGTTTTTTTTTAGATGTTAAAGGCTAGTTTAGTGTACATGGGAAGGCCCTATTAGACTTAAATTTAATCCATAATTCTATGAAATCTTTAGACAGATATATATTAGGGCTGAGCTCATTTTCAACTTATTTTTATGATATGATTTTTACGATGTATGACTTTTATAATAGGTTTGAAGAAAAAAAATCCCCTAACCTGACAACATTGAGCTGACCAGACACAAAACATTTTTTTTTTTTTCATTTTCATGGTATTGCTTGGCTATAAGAGATGTATTCATTTCACTGAAAATGGACCAAAGATGCAATCTGATGTTTATCCAAGTATCCTCTAGAATCTGAATTTATATGAAACTGAAGTGTCCTTTAAATCTCTTGTTTAACTTATCTTGATACAAAATAGGAAAGACCATTAAAATTTGAAAGTAGAGAAACAATATTTATTATCATGTTTTTATTATTAAGTTTGATACCTGGAGATGAATGTGCTTTCCAAGCAGAGGTAGTCTCTTGTAAAATTAATTGTAGATATTGGTTAACTATCAACTTACATTCCTTCACATGCTGTAAGCCTTAAAAAAGAGTTCAAAACAAGGGGTGATATAGATCACCCTTTTCATAACAGCAAATAAGAAGGATATAAGATAGGTTGCAGTGACAAAAATATTGTGTCCCACTTAAGTCATCTAATCCAGTGTCATGTAAGAAAATGGGAGCTAATGCAAGCATCTCATTTTTGAAAGATTTATGCAGATTTTTTTTCTAGTAATGCAGGATTTTTTTGCTAAATATGTGTGGGAAATTCCTGCAGAGAGTTACTTTGCTAGCTGATTTGCATGATAATTCCACTCAGCTGTGAGAATCATGCAATCCTTAGCCTTAGCTTCTACACTGGCTCAAATCATTCTGTTCTAGCCTGCATCCAATTTCCTCCATATTAATTTTTGATATTTTGGACTTACTACATTTTCCATATAACCAAGGCCACATCAAATACACATACCTTTTCAAATGCCTCCTAAAATACAGTATGAAAATATTTCAATCATCATAGCATTTCCTATTCACTAAGTTTTGAGTCCTAAGGTGGATACAGTTTCATTTTTTTTCTTGAGTAACTCCTGTTTAGTCCTTGAATCCCAAAGCTGCTAAAGTTTCTTCCAGTCTTTTAATTGGCAGTATTTAAGAGGCCTTGCATCCCAAGGCAGCCAAAGTCCCTTCCAATATGGATCTCTTAGTTTACAGCTTTTGTCATTCACAGTTAACATCCAATTTTTCAGGTTTGGTAAAAGGCAAATGTGTGAAGCATCATGTATGCTTTGTTTCCTATTAAACAAACATGATCATGCTATTGGATGCTAATTCAGCATCATGACTCTTTCCCAGAAAGCAAGTAGTGGTTTCACTTTTCTTGGGTCGCCATTTCCTTTTGCATTTTCAGTATTGTCAAAATTATGGATAACAATATTTTGCTTTCAAGAAGGTTGGCAAATTTTTGCCTTCAAAACGGTTGGCAAATTTTAATAACCTTTAATAAAGAACATAGGGTTCTTAGCCTTTTTCCTTATTCCATCACTGGTCTTCCCTTCCACAGACTACTACCATTCCCCAACACTGGTAATATGTAGAAAAGGATGTAGAGTATGCTTACTGCAGTTACAGTGTGAACACCAGTATACAAAGATGTCAGCTGAAGTCACGAACTCCCCAAATGTTCCTGGTTTGTGAATCTACAAGACTACAATACTTTCCTCCTTTTTACCTATGTCACCCTTTTTTGCCTGAAATGAAGGCCAGCAAAATAAATAGCACAGTGGGAGAGAGCCTTCACTGCAAAACACCCCATGACATCAGTGCAGTGTTTGCCTATCTGTTCGACACTTGCAAATGATCACCTAGAAAAATTCTCTTGTGGTTGAGAAGAGCTGACTTTGAACATTCTCTGTTACACCTCCCTGGTTTTGGAATCTATGAGCCTCAAAACTTAACCCCATTTACAAATGTAACTTTCACCTACTTTGGTAACTACCTGACAAAAGTGAATAGCAGAGTTGAGCAATCTCTCCTCTGAGGTACCCCTCCCTTGTCCAAAATAATCCGCCAAGTCTATCAGATGGTGGAAACTGGATTTTCCCAAGCATCTTGTTAGTACATTACCAACCCACAATAGGCTTAAAGGAGAAGTCCTAATGTTTAAATAGATAATATAATGGAGTAAAAAATTATTAACAAGTTACAGCAAGTGCATTATAATGTTTCCAATCTTGTCCAATTACTATCTTTTTTTTTGTTGTCAATTTCACTATATTGAAATGGCACTAAGTAATACCACAACAAAAGTTTACACTTCTTATAAGTCTTTCTAAGACCCCTGGACCCATAAGTACAAATTCTGGGGTTGAAGGAGGACACACATGCCCCTCTCTCACTTTCCCCTTTTTGAAGATGATCCTACTGACTTTCACATTTCCTGACTTTTCTCTGATAGAAGTTAAAAATTCCCAGACCATCATTTTGAACTACTTGTTTTAAACATTTTCAATGAACAGCAATTGCAGGCCCTAAGACATAAACATGTATTATATTTATGTAATTTTAAAACAACGGCCTCCCTTCTCCCTCACAGCCTACAAAGCCACTATAGTCATGCAATCATCCAGAGGAATTGATTCGCTGTTTGGTATGGACACAAGCCGAGAAAGTCTGACCAAACAAAAATCCCTGATTTTTTCCTGATTTGAGGAACTTTTCTCAGATTCCCTGACTTTTCCCTGACTGGAAAAAGGGGAAAGTTATTTTTCAGGTTTTCCCTTATTTCCAGATTGGCTGGGAACCCTGTATTTCACACAAATTTCCTACTGCCTGAGCCAACATGAAAATGACTTCCTCCTACTGCATAAAAGTTGGTTTGTACCCAGTAAAGAGAGATAAAAAAAAAGAAAATAAAAAATTATAAACTTGTCTCTTTATTCACTTTAAAACTGTATAATTACTTTGTCCAGAGTGGAACTCACTTTCAATATCAGCCAAGCTTCTTCCCTTGCCATGCATTTCAGTAGCTGTAAAACTTTATGAACCAAACAAAAGTACCAACATTGTATATCAATTCAAAAATATTTTCTCTGGCCAAGTTTCACTTTAAACACATAAAGAAACAATGCAGTATGCGGAAGAAATCTGGGAACAGGAAGCTTCTGAGTGGCATTTCCAGGAAAAGAAGAAAACGAGGTTTTACTTCCACTTTTGACAGAGAAAGACTGACAGGTCTCTTGAAAAATGTGGCAGTTTTATAAGCTTTGTCAGCATGTTTAAAGGAACACACTATTAAAGTTTGGGATTACCTAAATTACCAATTGGTCACTTGTACTTTGAGCTCCCTTTTATACTGTGTGCCTTTAAAAACGACAGAAGATGACATGATATAACCCACTAAAAAAGTTACCAGGCCTAACATACTACAGGTAAAGTTTTCTATATCAGAGCTTCAATACATCATAGCTTCTGGACCTCCACTGATTTTCTCCTCAACAATACAGCCATGTTACCAAAGTATGGAAAGGGTATAAACAGTTGGCCTGAACTTATTTCAAAATAATGGGTAGGGAGAATTTATTGTCTAGGGTGAGATTTGAGAGCCTTTAAAGGTCTATGCATGGAACTGGCTAGCATGATAAAGTATAGCTACTGTACTTCAAACTGAGTGACTGTATACAGTTACCTTGAGGACTGTACAGACAAATTGCATACAGAGCAGAATGACTCTAAAGGAAATGAGCGCCCTCTATCACTATCACACTAAAGCAAACACAGTACAAAATTCTCCCTACAACATATTTTCACCCTGTTTGAATAAGAAACGTAACAGACTGAACCTTCCTTATTAGGAGCCAATCAAATTCCTCAGCTTTTGCCTGATTTAATGTACCTTCTCAAATTCCTGCTATTTCTCTGAATGCAAAAAAAAGTATACTTTCCATGACTTTCATAATAATTGGGAACCCTGCATTTGCTTTGAACTCTTATTTGCACTCATAGCCACAGATAATTCAATGTTAAAAGTTGACCACTGCCAGTAGGAAATCTTGCACATGTATATCAAAAGAGGCTGGCTCTTGTACTGACTGTTCTAAACAGTCTAAACATCAGGAGAAACTTGCACCCCTCTTCTCATACTCATGACATTGTATTCTCAAAACACCTTGTACTCATACTCTTAACATTGTACTCTCATTGTGTCTTGTTCCCACAATGAGGAAAACATACTTCACAATCACTTCCAAACATAAGTCTCATCACACACAATATGTGTATGTTATCAACAATGGTACTGTATGAAGAGTACTTTCATTTTATGAAGCTTTTCTTTTTATGGAGGTTTTTCTTTCAGAGATATATTTTATGGAACGATTGCAGACAGGAAAACTAACTATGACTATAACTCTCCAAATGTGTATTTATCTTTTACACCAATTATTTTCTACATTCTCAATAAGAAAAATTCATCAGCACTGAAAGTGTCTCCAAGAATAACACAGAATAACAGTTGATTGATCAACTATGACTCCCAGTACAAAGTCCAGCAAACACTATTTTGGAAGGATAAGATAATGAACAGTTGTACCAAATTTAGTTTAAACATGAGCTACATTTCACATATCTCATATTTCCTTCACCAATATAATTCATGTTTCCAATATGAACACTGAAAAGAAAAGGATAAGTGATGAGTAATTCTGTAAGTCTTTAAAAAGTAAGCAACCAAAAATACTACTGTCATGTGATCAAGAAAAGTCATTCAAAAATTAGGATATCTGAGTGTATAGGCATATAAGCCCAGAATGGGGGGGGGGGAATTCTCTATTTTCAGCAAAATATATATCCTTCTTTGGGCGAACGTTCATTAAATTTTCAGGCACTAATGCTACAGCGCCCTACTCTGGAAGTAGTCCCGTATAATTTATCACTGAGCGTACAAATTCAAATCAGGATTGCAGTTAAACCAATGAGTAACTAGGCATGGATCATAACGCTTCAATACTGTCACATGATTTAACAGAGACATGAATTAGAACAACCAGGTGCTAAGTTACACTGGAGTCATTACACTTGCCCTTAAAGTACTTTAAAAAGTGTAAACAAACCGTAGGATTGTAACATACAACATGAAATAAAAACGCACTGCAAAGTATAACTTGAGTGAAAACAGAAGTAAGACTTATTTACTGTAGAAATTGTAATTTCAAAATTGCGTGACTTTTTTCACATTCCATGCTAGCAAAACATGTTTAAGTATTTTTCCTAGGTGCATCTAATACAGCTAGTTTTCTAGAACATAGATGAAGCTATGTGCTCTTCTATTGTAGTAGCTATATAGCGACAAAATTATTTACTGGAATATTAAGTTCTTCATGAAAGGTTAACAAAATCCCAATCTGTTTTAAGGTGCATTCACACCAAAACTGAGATCTGTTGCATTTTGTGGGCGGGAGCTGCAAATGGCTTGTACCTATTTTCTATGGAATGTTCACACAGAAATCACGTGAAAAAATAAGGTTTGCGGGAAATACGTACAAGCTATATGCTTTGCGGCTCCCACCCTACAAAACGCAGCAGATTTTGGTTTTGGTGTGATGCACCTTTATAGCGTGAGGACTATAAATTCAAATTGACCTAAAATTGCATTGCATACCTCACAACCTTTGTTCATACCTTTCAAAGAGTAGATCCTAAGTTCTACATAGTATGTTCATGTTATCAGCACATGCTGGAGCTTGTTTATAACCAATGAATGGCTATCATGTATATACAAGGCACTTCCTTTGTCCTGAAGCATGTTCCCCAGGGTTGTTTTGCCATATTCATTGGAATCTGATCTATGCGCTTCATCATAAAATATTGCACAATAAGTATAGGATCACACAACCAATACTCTCTCAATTCTGTAAAAGAGCAGCTACAGAAATTAGGGTTGGGCTTTGGATGCTTTACAATGTCAATTCATCTAAGAAACAATGAGAATGCAAAAAGGCACTAACTTTTCACAAGCTTTCCAATGCTAATGAAAAAGGTTTCAACTTTAAATGTACTTGCATTTTCATTACTGAATACTTCCTGTCGTGAAATACCATATTTTTAACTAGTTTCTGAGTGCAATATCTGTTGACCTTAAATGAGCTTTGATCTCCACTACATACATTAAGTTATTTTACTTTACTCAATATGATACACCCACATACAATGTCTCAGGAAACTGTCAGATCCTTCTTGAGATATTTCACAAGCAAGTCATCACAAACACACACACAAACACAGTTGTTTCCCTCACATAGTGAGGGCTTCATTGTTCTCTGTTTTACTACACCATACACAGACAGTTCACTGTTAAAGGGGATATTGCATCCTCCCAAACCAGGGAACTGCTAGCAACTCTCTGCCCAACACATATTCAGGAACAGCCCAATAGTTGTAAATACAGTTGATACCTGCATTTTGTTGACGTCCATTCAAACAAAAATTTGGGGCAACTGCTTATGCCCTTTTACAATGTAAAGAGGAACTTTATCCAAGCCATCTAGTGACAGTTCAAGTCAGTTTCTATAAATGGTTCTTGAGATAAAAGGCAAATATTAATTACTTCATTTCCTACAGAGAGTGAACTTAAATCAGGCAGGAGTAATGTTATCTCCTCACAAAAATGGACAACAGTTTTGCTTTATTTTAAAGGGACATTACCTGTTTAAGAAAAGGGAAATACATAACACAGCCTTGTCCGAAGTATTGGAATAACGTTTAAGCATTCCATCCAAATAATAAAGATAAATAAAGATCCCTCACATAAGTATTTCTTCCAAATATTGTTTGAATTGTTAAAAAATAACCACAAAAACTAAGAAAATTGATAATGCTTACACTGCAATCTTTATTCCATTCAATTCCACTCCTGGCTGAACAAACCAACTGGAGTGTTCTGATATATGAATATGCAATAGGCAGCACAACAGAAGGTGTTGACGTATATGCCAGCGAACGATCACTGAACACATGATTTCCACGCTATAGCTAGCTTTACTATGTACCTTTTCACGTGTTTTTTGCATGATTCTGAAGGTAGGCTTAAAGAAAATACTAGCATTTTTAAGTCTTATGAACCCACGAGACCGGCCATCGATATAATATGTGAGTACTACCCCCGAGGAATAACACTGAACAATTCTTGGATCATTCAAATCCTCGTTGGTCAACGGTATCAGCTTGAAGTGTGATATCTGAGGTGTTTCCCTCCGTCCCAAGGTCAAACTTTCCCTGTTACCTTTTCCATGTGAAATGAACACACTGGCAGTTGCCTTGTTTAAACCAGGGATTTGTGATTGAACCAACACAATGATGTTGGGAACTCTTGGAGAAACCATCCACACAACAATCGAAATTGACCGAGGGAAAAAGATTACTCACAGAGAAAATCGAATTGCCAATTAGCATTGGATTCGCCTTAAATCTCTATAACTGCTGTGTACATCAAAAAAGCTACCACGACTTACAGAGGCACCGGTAGGCATTTTGGATTTTCACACCGTTAGATTAGTTCCCCTTGCTTGTAATCGGCATGTACACTCGGGACACATTTTTTGTCAGTTAGTGTATCGTTGAACATTTTACGTAGAATATTTGTTTATGTACCTGCATGTACCGCTCGAGGACAAAATCTGACTGAAAGATGACCATGTAAAAACAATGAGGTGCTTGCACTAAAAGGTAATCCATATTTTCAATGCATAGTACATTATGATCACTTTGCACTCCCTTTCAAATCAGTCCATTCCAGTGGTTTCTTGGAAAACTGTCTCAAGATGCCTGATCTTAACATTTCAATTTCAGACATTAGACAGAGGTACTCTGCTATTTTATCTTCAAATTGATTTAAGTGTACAAATAAAGTATACAATACAAGGGCATGAACAAACTGCAATACAAAGGGCTTTTTAGCTTAAAGTCTCCCATAAAGTATTATTTCTAGGATTGAGTTTCCTTCCGTTTAGTCAGAAGAGATCAAAAAGGGGACTCAATACGCAACAAAGAAATGAAGATGAAACAAACCAAGGGGTGATGTTTCATTGTCATTCTCAGGAAAAATGGACTTCAAAATTTTCAGGGGCAGATGTCAGGTATGAACATCTATGGCAAAAATCTAGAGATGCCCAGGTATGGATGTCTATGGCAACTAGTTGAAGAAATGCCCAATTATGAGCATCTATGGCAACAATCCAGAGATGTCCAAGTAGAGACATCTATGGCAAAAATCTAGAAATGCCCAGGTATGGATGTCTATGGCAACAATCCAGAGATGCCCAGGTATGAGCATCTATTGCAATAATCCAGATATGTCCAAGTACAGACATCTATGGCAAAAATCCAGA
>WURT03373196.1:0-12990 GCA_009936505.3 Holothuria glaberrima | reverse complement strand
GATGACCAGGTATGGATGTCTATGGCAACAATCCAGAGATGCCCAGGCATGGGCATATATGGCAACAATCCAGAGATGACCAGGTACAGACATCTATGGCAACAATCCAGAGATGTATGAGCATCTATTGCAATAATCCAGATATGTCCAAGTACAGACATCTATGGCAAAAATCCAGAGATGACCAGGTATGGATGTCTATGGCAACAATCCAGAGATGCCCAGGCATGGGCATATATGGCAACAATCCAGAGATTCCCAGGTACAGACATCTATGGCAACAATCCAGAGATGTCCAGGTATGGCCATCTATGGCAACAATCCAGAGATGACCAGATATATACATCTATGGCAACAATCCAGGGACAATCAGGTATGGACAACTATGGCAACAATCCAGAGATGTCCAGGTATGGCCATCTATGGCAACAATCCAGAGATGACCAGATATATACATCTATGGCAACAATCCAGGGACAATCAGGTATGGACAACTATGGCAACAATCCAGAGATGTCCAGGTATGGCCATCTATGGCAACAATCCAGAGATGACCAGATATATACGTCTATGGCAACAATCCAGGGACAATCAGGTATGGACAACTATGGCAACAATCTAAAGGTGCTTAGGTATAGTTATATCTATGAAAAAAAATCCAGAGCCTTATTTCTAATTTTTCATTATGACCACAGGAGGATCATGTGACCCATATGTTGAGCTGATGATCAGTCTAGGATACCAGACTTTCTCCGATTTCATTTTGCAAAACTATCCTGAGAAGAGGGATCACTGCTAAGATCTGCGTGGTTTCAAAGATAAATCCTTGGGGTTTTGGATGTTTCCATACCATTAAAGAACATGTATTAATAGTTGTACCAAACCTTTAATTCTGAATAAAATTCAAATCATTAATACAGGCTATTTCCCTCTGCAGTGCCACAACAAGCATATGTGCTCAATGCTAGTTTCTTCTTGGTGTTTGTATTTTAAAACAGTAGCCTATGGTTGGTGAGTTACAACCGGCTGATAATTATTATGTTAAAGTGTCCATAGCATTTCCCTGGGCTCTGTTTCACAAAGAGTTATGCCAATTTTAAGCAAGCCTGGAAAAATGTGTTCTTTCCAGCAAGCGAGCCAACTTTCCCACAAAATTTTTTTTTTCATTTTTTCATGTATAAAGCTACCAAATTTCCCTTCAACTGTCCATTTCTTCCCCCCCCCATACCAAAATTTCCTTGCAGGGACTATCCCACATTCCTGATTTTTTTCCCCTCCTATGATCTTAACACTGATTTATTATGAAATATTCCTATAAATTAAATTTGAAACCCAGTGTAACACACTCTTTGGAGAACAAGGCTCTCGTTTAGGAGTCTATGAGCTTCCGTACTAAAGTTCTGTTTACATTTATGTATCTTCCCTAATGCCTGCAATTACCATCTGGCCAAGTGTTACTATAATGTTTTGTTTCATTTGTAATAATTTTGCTGGTACCTTCTATACATACAAATTTCTTTTTGCAGACTGACTCCAACTCCCACCAGATCTGTATGACTGTGTGGGTTGCGATACCACTATAAATGCAGCACTTATCTGCATTCTTCACCAATTATTTGATTCTATAATAGAGTCAAGTACACAGCCAAGACTACAACTTAAAGGGTAAGTGCTGCAATCCAGATATGAATACCCTGATATCTTTAATTCACATAAACAGCTTTAATAAAAGAATAGACCGAAATATTTTTGTTGCTGAAATGTTCAGCTCCTGCAGGATAATTCCTTGAAGTATTTTTAATATCAATATTTTTGTTCTGAAACATAACATAAAAAAATAAAAAAATAAAATAAAAAATAAATAAATAAATGAACTCCAGGAAAAGAAAAAGGAGATTTGTAAGATTAAGGTGATGATTCTACGAAAACTTCAGAGGTTGCTCATTCTCCCTATGGACTAACAGAACATGCAGAGACAAGCAAAGAAATATATATCAATATAAAATAAATAAAACTTTTTCAAATCATCCATATAAATTTTTCATCACCTTTTTTACAAGAGTGCACATCACACCCTCTCTTCAGAACTTTCCCTCAAGCCTCAGAGTGTACTTTTAAAGGTATGAGAAACAGTGATTTTTCTGTAAGAATCTTTGTCACTTAGTAACATTTAAAAAGGTGTACATGAAAATTGATCCCTACCCCATGATGTGCATTTTGTACACTTGTAAAAAGATGTAAAAATGGATGATCCTACGACGACATGACTGCCATGACTATTCTCACAGTAAGAAATGAAAATCGCACCAAAGAAATTGAATTGAATTGTGTTATACAAACCTTGAGAGAGCATAATCTAATTGGAAGACTACAGCCTGAAGCACCGCTGATGTGGAAGATTCACTTGGAATATGACGCCTTGCACAGAAAACTGCAATTGCAGCACCGGATTGGTCTCGATTGGGCTGAAGAGCAAACAAGAAATTACAGTTTGAGGGAATTTGGGTCACGCAGCTTTGAAATAATGAACTTCATAACTAACATGCCATCTTCCAACTGAAAGACTTGGAATGCCTTCATGAAAATCTGATAACGGGAGTGCTACTACTTTATTCAAAGGCCATCAGCTAAAAGAGCAAATTGTGTAATGGATGAATGTACAATTTATTCAACTGACAGGATTATGTCATCTTTACATTGAAAAAAACTGTTTAAGAAATTGTGTCTCCAGTGGGATAAGAGCAGAAAATATGACACATACCATACAATACTTTCAGTGACATGAAAAAGTGTGTAACTTGGAAATTGCTTCTCACACAAGATGTCTACTACAAATTCTACAAAACTCACCTGGTTTCAGAGTCTATGAGCTCTGATACTCACCTCCTATTTACATACGTAATTCCCCACCTTGCCTGTAAGTACCATCTGGCATAAAATGTTAGCAGCGGGATGGCGCCCTCCCACTGCTAGAGGGTGATGTGGTAGAACACTGTGGTAGAACACTTTAGATTACCTCCAAATTGGGGAGAAAACTCTCTGAAATGCCAGACAGTGGCAGAGACACATCTTGCTCGAAGCAGGGCATGACAAAGAGAGGAAGAGTGGTTCTACCACATCGCCCTCTAGCAGTGGGAGGGTGCCATTCTGGTGCTAACATTTTATGCCAGATGGTACTTGCAGGCAAGGTGGGCAATTACATATGTAAATAGGAGGTGATGAGGAGCGAGATACGACTCATACTTTCAGCCTTGCATATATAAATTTAATCACACAGCATGGTAAACTGTACGGAACAAAGAGACGTCGCAATAGAGAGCTGTCCACCCCCCATGGACAGTCCACAGCATGACATAGACCTCTAATAGATGACAGCCATCAAGCTTTTGGTCTGGGTATTTTGTAGCACTTAATAAACTATCCCACTAACGTCCTTCACCCTCCCCCTCTCCTTTGATGGACCTTAATAGGATAGTATCACTTAGCACCATCTATCTTTTATTAGTCACTCTGGCCCCAATTGACCAGGCCAAGTTGAATTCAGTACTTAAACTGTATGCCTGAGAGTTGGGACCATACAAAGTGCTCTGTATTACCTCTTCCTGGTTCCAGGAGTAAGCTAAACTGTAATAGCACTGGGGGATACAGCAAAGGAAGAATATATACACTGAAAATAAAATACCAGCTCTGAGAGGAAATTGAAATATAATTATTAACTGTGGACACATTTAAACCTACCCTGTCTATTGATGATTGTCAGGAAAGACTTAATTGTCAAACTGTGTGTGATAGGAACCAAAGAGGACATATTTAGGCAGAGGGTAGGCTTAAGAGAAAAGAACCCTCCCTCGAAGGGTACTTGGTGCTAAATTGCTACTGATCTGCCATTTCTGGCCAGTGTACAGTAGATGACAGGTAAGAAAGTGGGATGTACTAAATTAAATCAACTTTCTAAGGACAGAGATACCACAAAAAACATACTCAACATCTACTTTGACCCCCCCCCCCCCCAAACCCATCCCGACTCCTTTGCCTTGCAAACCCTGACCAAGCCATATCCTTATGAGACTTGAGGCCTGAAATAATGCTTCGATACAAACATTTGTCAACTAGTTTTAACTTTTTTCACAATACTGTACAGTATCCCACTTCCTTCTCTGAGTACCCCAAAGCTTTTTACCAACCTATGCCATCATCAACATGGCTATTTACAATATACCATACCTGTCTACTGTACAGTATTTTGATATGACTGAATTTTGGCCTGAAGCAAAATAAGCCAATGACTCATTCTCTTTTTTGTGATGTTCCTACAAAAGCCCTCAGAATTCTCAAAGCTCTATTTCAACCATGGAAGTGGGTAGTACTTCCATGTTTCAACCTTCCTATTGCCGTCAATCAGAATGTAACTTAACTTGTACTGTCGAGAATGCTGTATAATTCATAATAGAATTGCAAATTCAATGAAGGAAAAATGCATGGGAGGCCCCCTAATGCCTACAGTGTTATATCAATGATTTTGGGGAAACTTGAGTTCCTTTGAAATGGAGCAACACCTCAACTATATTGTAGATATTCAGACTGCAATGCTGTCCAATGCTTCAGTAATAATTCATGCGATGTCTGGAGTTAATAGCTGTCCTGATGTGGCTTCCCTCTGATGTTAATCATGTTTTTTGAACTAATTCTTTACAGGAAGAACACAAGAATCAATCCAACCCATTGTGGAGAATCTTTGAATCTAAGCCCTCTGATACAGAAAAGTTGGAAGGTATTCTGCATGGATAGATGTTTTCTGCTGTGAAAATAATGTTTGTTCCAAAATAATAACAAAATTGAGACCTTTTAAGGGCCTATCATCTATCAAGTTTCATAGAAACACTAAAAATTAGGAAAACTCCACACATCACAAAGTTTCAAATTTGGTAAAATTAGCCTACAAGGTATTAACAGAAATCTATCCTTTCACTGTGCCAGGATGAAAAGAAAAAAAAACAAAACAAAACAAAACAAAACATGCTTTCCAGAATGAAAGGGAATTTGTACATAAGTAGGTAGTTCATTAAACAGACACTAGTCCTATACTGATATTATTAAAAGCAGCCATCCTACCAATATCAATAGTTTATAGGATGATACCAATAAATCTGGTACCAATATTTGAGTAATGAAAGTATACTGCGCACAAAACTATTAGGGTGTTCACACTTACGTCACTGGTTGGCATAGAGCGTGCGCAAGAATACGTGCGTGTATGTTAGGTGTTGTGCGTGTAAATGCTTGCACGCAGAAAGTAGGCAAATTTCAATCTACCTTTTATTGTGACGACAGTGTATTCTGCGCCTTACCAACTCTTTTGACGCCCAGCCGTGACAGTATTTGTTTGTAAACACTGAATGAGTCTATAGGTTATGGAGCACTTCCATTAAGAGTAGTTTAATTTTTATGTGGTAGAACAATGGAACATATCAAAAATACTAAAGTAACAAAGTATAGGATGAGAAATATCAGAAAACATCAACATTTTAGGTTAATTTTACCAATACCAATATGACATACAGATGGGAAATGTCAGCTGGTACCCATGTTGAATACCCATAATTAATCAATACTAACAGGCGTTATTTATAACTTTCTGGAATGTTACCGCATTGGCAATACCATGTGTGCGCTGGTGAATCAATAGTTTGGAGTTCAAAGAAAGCAAAGGGTAAGATTCACATAGGAGCCACTTAATGTGTGATTACTGTTAAAACATTGTAACAGACAGGCTTTGAAAAATTCTTTTTTTTTTTTTCCTAACTGAATTGGCACACATGGACACTAACTTGTGCAATCCAAATGGGAAAGGGGGAGGGGGGCTCAGGGCAGTGCAATTCTTACCTGTCCACTTGAATGTGCCTGTTCTGTCACATAGATTACCAAGATGAGCTTCAGCTGATCAAACTGAAATTTGCTCCAGAAAGCTGTTTTACCAAAGTCTCTTAAACATCAAAATAAATGATACAATGTTAAATACGTACCAACACAGCAAATTTGCCACTGTGTAATTCCTTTGCTAGAGGTTCATGGAATGGGTTTAGGTACAGGAGGTTTTCATTTACACGGAGTTCCTATGAAAAGATAAGAAAACATCAAATTTAAATAACACTGTTATGTACTGAACAATGCAAACAAAACTTACACCCAAAACTAGGAAACAATTTCATATCAATCAAACATGTCTTCTGCAGTACACTGATCAAAAAAATATTTGCATAAATTCTTCAATGCTAACACTTCTAAAGAGAGACTCCTTATATCCCCCCTTCCCCTTTGAGAAACATTTGCTTCTTTTTGTTAAAATAAAACTGGTGACTGAAATATATGGGTGGAGAGGGAGAGGGAGGTTTGTGATCCCTTTGCTCCCAACCACCCAAGATCACAGGCCTGGTGTGGGGGTATAGTCTGTATCTTACACCCTCCACAAAACTCCCTGGTTTAGGCATCTACGATACTTACTTCCTACTTATCTACTTCTCAAATTAATGTTCAGTAAGTCAAAACCAATGTTCTTTAACCTTTATGGCTTTTGTTTTATTGTTTATACATTCGGGGAAATGACTCACGTCTTTACACGTATTGATATCAAGCAAGTTTGAACTCAATATACTTTTAATAATCTGCTGTTGTTTTCATAACATTTGTAGTCTGGTTTTACACTGACAAAAATCATCAAAATTTGTGGATCATGGTAATTTGACATTTTCTTGCATACAACACAAGTGCTGAATCAATTGGAAGCAAACCAGTGATAATAGTAGTTCATCAGCCCTTACACGTTGGTACTACATGCATGGTCGCTAATGGGCACAACACAACAGTTATTCAAGGCATGCAGCACATGAAATAAGGTTTGACTTGCACAACTTAATTTCTTGGAAGAAATAATGTTTGACTGGCACAATTTAATTTCTTGGACCCTTTATTTTAATTATTGTGCCTGGGCAGCAACCCTCCCTATAATGACTCCTACCCATTATCTCTCATCTATAATTGGTCCAAACAAATACAATCCTGCAATCACTGCTGACTTGTTTGACAACCACTTAATGCAGTGTAATAATGAATATAACAATGGGATTTCAGTCTTTGCTTTTCATGAGAAATCACCTTCCTACCAGAAAAAAAAAAATGTTTTGCAAAAGTTTTGTTCAGAAGGTAACAATCCTTCATTTGATAGCAAAAAACAGTGTACAGCAGGGAATAATGCAGTGTTTCAATTTTGCATAGCAGTTTTCAGGATTTTTTTACTTATTAGTGTCCATCACTAAAAATACTGTGGTTGTGAACACAAAAAATACTATATATTTGCATTTGTGTAGAAGTTTTGCCAGGTTGTACAGCAAATTGCAATGTAATACCACATAAATTATTCCCTGTACAGTCAGTGATACCCTTTCATGAACTCTGGGGCCAGCAACAAGCCTTGGCCTAAACCCCTCATACCAAAACTATATCAAACATAATGCTGTAAAGGTGGCCTACTGATTAGGACCTTGACCTTGTCTCAGTACCAGTAGAACCTACACAAAGACTTAAAGTCACTTTCTTCTAATTCTAATTTCTTATAATTTTTTCAGATTCCCACAATTCTGTAACATCGCTTTTTAAATTTTTTGTACCATAAGACTGCATCAAAATCTTACCCTTGTACACAGTATAGGAGAATTGGGTACGATTTCAACCAATTTGCACTGTAGCAATTCAGTGTACATTATCTTGGAAGTGTTTCAATAGCAACATGCATCATATGACACATCAGGTGACAGCTAAATCTGTATTCTACGAAGTGAACTTAATTGGAAAGTGATGGCTTTACATATATATTCACTTTCTTTGGAGTAGAACGTCAAGTGCAGCTGTTGCCAATTGATGACCATAGTATTTTGCTGATGGTGCTCATTGTGCTGGTATTTCACTTACGGTTCAACAATCAAATCGTTGACGGACATGCAGTTACAGTAGGTAGTTCTAATACTCAATCTTCTGCAAATTTGCAATCTCTGATAATTCATGAATGTATTTGTACCACTCAGAAAGACAACCTGAGTTCAAGCAAAACATTTCTCAGGCAATATTTGGAAAGATCGGACAACTTTCGCAGGCAATACAGGTTTTCCTGGAGTATAAACTGTTCAGCCATGTCCCCTCTCCCTCCCCCATAATGTCATGTATACCTATTGAACCAGAGACACTACACTTGTACTCATGATTGCTTAACACACTTCACTGTTATCACTACAACCCAATGAATTCACCAATCATATGAGACTCCTGTATTTAGTAGTAGTATGTATTGACATAACTTGTCAAAAAAGAGGTCTGCAACTGTTCTTTAGTTAGTATCTTGATGCAGATATTTAAAAAAAAATCAAAATTTCAAAAAAGCATGATTTCCTTTTAAAACATGAGTTCTTTCATACAATATGACACTGTCAATGAACTATGGTGACAGCCAGGTTATCAGTACACAAATTGCGAGCACCTTACGGAACTGCTCTAGACATCTACCAATCTTTACTGGAGAACTCCTTCATTTTGTCGCAAAACAACATGAACAACCACTAATTTCCTGTTAAACACGTAAAAGCCACAAGCACGTATATCTCAAGGTCTGTCCCTCACATCTAAATGTACTATTTATGAGGTGAGCTTGCAGCAGCAACAATCTCCTTGTGGTGAAGGAAACATGAACTCCAAACTGGTTAAATATATGTAACTATCCTTGAATGAATTTTTATCTTCTAATCAGGACTTGCAATCAAGGCAGTTACTCTAAAATGCTCAGCCATAATATTAGTGGAAGAAACCTGCAAAGGTTTCTGCAAAACTGCTTCACTTTATAGTCTGGCTGCCAATTTAAAGGGAGATATTGTTTGTTTTACAGACAATGTTCATATTTTTAAACCAATATTAAAAGACAAAGAATGATAGAAAATTCAAAATAAGGTAATACAACAACAGATTTCTTTTCAAGAAATAAGCCTCTTCCAGGAAGAAATTCAATTATTTGTTGCACAAAATTTTATTCACCCAAATTTTCAAATATTCAAATGATGCAACATCCATTACTCTTGTAATGCATAACATTTTAAAGAGATAACACTATTTTTAGAGGTAATTGGTGAGACTGAACAATCTAATAATGATTTAAGGTATTTTCTTTGTATGCCATCATGCTGGTGCAATTTAAACACAATAAGGAATCTTTTCAATTCAGACCTAGACACTTCACATAGGAAAACAGTAAGTAGCTCTGGAAACAATACTCAAAGGTCTTCATATGAAACAATCAGGCATCAAATCCCAAACCTCCATTGCCAACCCTTACTGCTTCAAATGTACTCCTCTTAAATTTACTCAGCAATATGGGAGAGAAGCACTGTTTCATATGCAGGTTTGGAGAAAATGTAGAACTTCCACACAGCAATTGCATGCAAATTTAGACTAAGTTTTGGGTTACAGGGCTCAACATTAACCATTGCCCGATTGCCCGCGCCAAGTGAAAAAATAGCAGGGCAAGTAAGTTCCATCTTACTTCAAATTGCCTGACTGGGAAAGTGCTTCTTGTGATCTCGTAGATGAGTTTGAAAACGATTCAAAACATTACAAAGGCAGATATCACATTTGGTAAAAAAGTCACATTTTGACTTATTACTATCCAGTGCCTAACTGAATGATTCATGTTATAACAGCCATCAGAAAAATGATCATTTATTGCCTGTATTGTTCGCTTCTTTCTTCTGAATTGCTACTCATCCAACGTACTACTAATACCAACACAACCCACCACAATTCACACTGTATTTGCAGTGTCAAACCTACGACAAGATTCACTGCATGCTTAGTGGGTTCTGCCAACGAAATAGGACTTTTTCAACTTTTTTTTACATCATGATAACACTTCTCCAAGAACCACCATGTACGCGAAACAAGTTTAGCTTGGCATGCACCACGCAGATATGTATTTACGTAGGGATATATAGTACATGCATGCATTACGTGTTGCTGTATGAAACTTAATACAAACGTGTGGCTATACTCTTTTTATGTATGCGTAATGCACCATGGGATAGTGTAAAATAGCCAGGTCCATGTATTGAAATAATGCAGGCATGGTATTTCTGTTTGACCATTCGTTCTGTGAGGAATTGGGCTACGATTTCGATCTAAACTGAGAAACTGAATCAATTGTAAAGCTCCATTTTGTAGTAATATGCAGATTTGGGCTGTTTCTACGAGCAGAATAACAATTAAAGGCACTGTATTTTGTTCCTGAAGGGGATTTAGAAGGCCTAGTGTAAGTTGGTCAGAATCAATTCAATCACGTATTTGCTATGAATAAAGAGTAACAAACAATCGTATTTGGTCATTGATTTGGCAAATAAGCATCGTTTTAATGTTAAGATATCAAAGGAAAAATCATGGGGGGGGTGCTAAACTTCTGCAGTGTGTATTAAAGGATAATCCGTCTTTAAAACGTTTGGCTGAATTTCAATGAGGGCAAACAGTATGTAAAAAAATGTTGCGAACTTGTAACTGTAGGCTATGGGATAATACAAAACTCAATATTCCATCGATTTGTAGGGGCAAGTGAAAAATTGTAAGGGCAAGTGGACTTCAGTGGTTGCTTGCCCTACTTGGCAAGTGAGTTTAGAAGCTAATGTCGAGCCCTAGATTACAATGAAAGTTGAAGTAACATTTGGAAATTTTATTGAAAAGTAGCTTCTACATCTTTCTAAACTCCCCAGATTCTAAGAATAGACTGTAGCAACAATATCATCTGCACTGGCAAAGAAATATTCATAATTTTCTTTAGTTTTACATCGATTTAATTCACTATTTCATTTATTCTGCTTGACACTGTACCTAATAGTAATGCATACAGCTCTTGATCAAAGGGTGCATGTTCCAAACCTTTCTGGAATGCTCTAATATTTCCATGAGCAATACAGTACACTTCACTCTATCTTGTCCCAACCCACCCACCCCTCATCCCACCTAGAAATGTAAGCTTTGGTTACCAGGTCATCCAGTGATTGACTGGTGCTACACTCTCCATCTGCTTATAATGGAAATTAGAGATAAATGCCAGTTGTGCACTATGATTCTGAAGGGCTCATGAGGAGTACTTCTCCCATAAAATTCAACTTTCATGTACTGAGCGTCATGATTTACAATTTTGTTTTTGTTTTTTATTTTATATTTTCAATTTTTAAAAATTCAAGGCTTTTTATTAAACACTTGTGCAAAGGAAGCAGCAAAAGTCAAGTTCTGATTTCAACACATAAGCACTACAGCAAGCTATCCCATTTATATCATTATTCAGGAAGTTCAATTATTAGATGATTGGTCTTTTGTAATCTGTGTAATTTTAGAATTTATTTACCTTTTTATGCTTACCTATTGAACTTTATGAACTTTATAATTTAATGCTTTGGCTGAAATCCATCAAATATAATACTCTGTATTTCATCTCACATCTTCAGAAGGTGTGGTTCCTGAATGAGGACTTTTGCTTTCCACTCATTATTGTGTAAACAAAGTACTATAGGCTGAGCATCCATAAAGACATGCAGTACAGTAAGCAGTTCAAAATGCTGTACCCCATTGCAGGAAATTTACAATGACATCCAACTGAAAGCTTTCCAAACATTGTTACTGGAAACAGCAGACTTTCTGGCATTTCTAAACATTCTTAGTTTAAGTTAAACATGAACTAAACTTTCATTTCACTTTCTATTTTATTTCTTAAAAGGCAAAACTTTCTTTTTCTACAATACACCAAGTGCTACTCTGAAAATAAGGGGAGGTGATCAGCAATTTGACTCTCTCGTGTACAAAATTGCTCTCAAAAAGTACAATCACACTTACGTATGTGAACTATTGAAGAATATTACTACAATCTCAGCGTGCTGAAATAAATAATTTGTTGCTCATATTTATATAATTACAACATGAATTGCACACTTAAATAAAACTGATAAATTTAGACTGTAAATATTTATACAGATATCAGTTTGTTTTCAGTTTCAGCTGTTTCTTCAAGTAAAAGAATCAAATTAACTTCATAGCCAATAAAACTGTTGGAAGCCACCTGCTAGCACATTTGGAAAGAAATGATCTACTCAACACAAGTCTGACTGACCTTGCTGTGCTATATTTTCATGGTAAAACTGAGTTTCTGTGGCACACAGTGCATGGTGTGCACATATCATTATACCACTGTACAAAGTATAAGAGAAATTGGAGGTACCCCTATTCTCATTAGCCTTCAGTTATAATATTAGAAAGTATACATTTGAATAATAGACCAGCCCGTATATGTGGCAATTTGGCAACCAGTTTATGACTACACAATTCCCACCCAGGGTCTATAAGTTTGAAAGGAAAATTAATAAATAATATCAAAAGTTCCACAAAACTTTAAAAGATCCCATATAAAAATATTCCAAAAGCAGGGGATCCCCTTTTTCAATTACTTGTGGCAATGACATTTTATAATCCATCTCAAGCATGCCAGACTTAGCAGGGAGTATGGAGTTCAAGCTACTTTATTGACAAGAAAATCTTGAGCACTTACATGGGATGGGAGAGAGTGCTCAGAGAAAATAAAAATAAAGGAATAAAAGGAAGTGCCCCCTCCCTGACAACTGGAACTTGAAGGATGGCACCCTAATTTTTCACAAAGACATTTTTTTCGGTGAAAAACAAAAAAAAAAACAAAAAAAAACATATTTATAAAACTTTTCCTCTGATACTGGAAATAATCAAATATCACTCAAAATTTTCATGGAATTTTTGCCAAAATAAACTGTAAAATGATACTCTTCTCTCACGCGATGCATTTATCTTTCACTCACCATTTCTTTTATGAACCAGAAAGCCCAAAGGCTTAGTGATTCCTTGCCATAGAAAATGTTGGGATTTTCTTGGGAATTCTTGGGA
>WURT03373195.1:0-44476 GCA_009936505.3 Holothuria glaberrima | reverse complement strand
TGGTCCTTCTGAAGGGAACTTAACAGTCCTTCACAAATATAAACTGGCAATGGAGGATACCAAGTAGAAACCGTCAACTGGTCGAAGTATGGATTACACAGTTTGTTTCAGATCCTCACACTTGTGAACGGAGGCAAACTTTCATCACATACTGTCTCTCAAAATATTTCTTGAATTAAAACATAACTAATTTAATCCATCGAACTGGGGATTTAACGAATACTATATACAAGCAAGGTGAGAACGTGAAGCGGTGTCTCACATCATTTATTTAAAGAGTCATTCAGCCTCCCACTGAAAGTATCATGAAAGTAGTAGACGGAGTCTACATTAGCTCTCCAAAACAGAACTTGTAAAACTTTAATAAATTAAACTTGGAGCAGCAACAACATACTTCTTGCCTGAATGGTGGCAAATCTACTTCTCTCTTCCTAAACTGTAACTCTGGGGCTGGGTGTAACAAATATTCAAATTAACTGGAGATAGACCCTACTCCTAATCACACGACTATCCCCATTGGTCAACCCACCCGTGGCAACCAAGGGCTCTTCTCTCGGACCAGTCACATTCCTATTTCTGATGAAGTCATCAGCATATTAATTAATTCTCAGAAGCTACTTTACTTTACCAAATAAGGGATGTGTGAGGCTAAATCTTGAAAATGCACAAAGAGATCTTCTCTCTACCAAAAATGTAGAAATAGTAAAGCAGAGGGCCAAAACTTATTTGTATTACCCACTCTTTGAAAATAAAGGATAATATTAATGACACAACCTACGTGGTCACTTGTTTACTGATTAGTCCAGGAAATCACGGTCCCTAATCCCAAGATAAATTAAACGTCATAATAAGCTCTTTTTTAACAAGAATTGTAAACATAGGAACACTGTACAGGTCTGCACAAAGTTTGGTGACCTTCAGGTCTCACAGCCCAGTGCACAAGACATAGCAGAGTACTGTATAGCGTAGATGTAGTACAGCAAAGCAAATACTTATTATAACCAGTGGACTTTTGAGCAATGAAAAATGGTTACGGTGACTCATAAAGGACATCCGGTTACACCGGTTATGTGGCAATCATTGGAGGGGCATCTTGTAGGCCCCACGTAGGTAAGCCAACCCATATTGACCCCACGGAATTGTGCATTTTAGTGAAGCCTAGGTAGGCTATGTGCCCACTTCTCTAGATTCCAAGGGGCCATTGTTTGATTAAGGCCACTACCGTTTTATTTTAACGTACAGTGGGTGATTATCTATGGATCAGCATGGTGTATAATGAAAGAAAATATGCATATTGTCTGCAGCTGGATGATTATTTACTTTTTTTTTTGCTAAATTATGAAAAAAAAAAACCAAAAAGCACCTTTCAGACATGCTCCATGCTCATGATTCTATGTGAATTAGTGGGGAAGCCCTCGATCAACACATCACAATAATATGACTAAGGTAACCCGCTCACTGATCCTTTATGGGCCAGCGAAGACCTAATCCATGCAGCATTTGGCCCACTCTTTCTCTATATGCACATGTCCAGCCGAGGCTATATTAGTATAATGTGGCCAGCCAACTATCAGTACGAACTTTCGATTCCAGCTCCAAGAACGGGCAGACTGCTATGATAAACCTACTAGGCCCTTGCTGGGCCCATAAAAAAGAACGTTATGCCTGTTTGGGCTCATAAAGATTTTTCCACAGAACAACGTACTCGTGAGCCCCACCCATGGGTGAATCAAGCAAGTTGCCGAGTCAATCTACTCGGGCCTAGTCGGTTTACCCAAGACCATGTGCTCAAACATCATACTGCCACATGGGCCCAATTATAACTGTACATTCTAGTCCATACCCATGCAAAACTGAAATCCCATCATCCATACCCACAAATAGCCCATGTAGGCCACGGGCCGGTATGTCCATTTGCGATCATAACTTTGGCCAGCTAACTTCATTCTGCCGGTTTGCTATACTGTCCATGGACTCGGTCCAGTTTTCCCATCTTGCCTATCCAACCATCAGATGTATGACTTGCCCATGACCCTCTCCAGAACTCTCCCAAGAAATGTCCGTTATACCGAGTGCGTCACACCATAATCACGTGTTATCAGACTTGGTGGTGCCTACTAAACAGGGGGATCAATTAATGCTCTGGTTCGGGTACATTGTTCAATTGTAGCCAAAGAGTAAACTTTGAAGGAAATGTTTTAAAAGAGTCCAAATGTTCCAGGTGCCAAATGTAAAATGCTGAAGTTTTTTGGCTTAACATGAAACTGTCGTTGCGAAATAATTTGTTATGTTTTCCTTGTAGAACTTACATAACCTGCTTTTGCTCCCTTTGAAACAAAATATTTCCTACAATCTTGAAAAAAAAAACTGTTTCCCGGCATATCATTGTGAGGAGTGAACTTGCGTTGCCATGTCCTCCTCTGAAGATGATTAAATATTGATATTAAAGAATAAAGCTAAGAATTAAGTGGCTTCAAAGTAAAACAGAAAAAGAACGTAACTTAAGTATTACAAGAGTAGTGCATATCTCCGCAAAAAATTCGAATTAACAAGCCGGCTGTTATTTTCCTGTTTCCCAGCAAATAATACTCTATTCTGCCCTCCCCGAACCGGCACAGGATCATGAGTTGTGAGTATAGTTATTTAAAATCATTTTTCTCAAAGACCCCTTGTTACGTGCCGCTCATATTTACAAAGGTTAATGCTGAATCACATACAAAAAGTGGTTTTATAACAAGCCTAGTAGTAACAAAAGCATTGCCGACCACCTACAAGGTCACTAAGTTAAGGGCTCTCAAATTAGATCACCAATGTGCATCTACGCGGTGAAACAGGGGCCTCACTGAGAAAATTTGGAAAACGGAAGTTGTTCCCGCTGCAAAAAGTTACCCTTACCCAACATAAAGAGACATTAACCTACCTTTTGCGATCAAGAATCTTCATGTGTAGTCGAATGAGTGCTAAAAAGACCACAAAAATCACATTCCTAACAGCTTTCCAGCATTAAAAAAATAAACGGTTTCAGAATTGTATTGTATGGTGATTATCGCCGCCCTAGCGGTCCCATAGCTCTTAAAAGAAGATGGCGAAAGAGTAATTTTGGAATATTGTTCCCAGTAAGGTAATGCTTTTCAAAAATAGATGCGCCTACAGCATTGCGGCATGAAGGTTTGTTGATGACACAAACTTGAGTGAGCCGCTTCGCTTTATGATAGTTCCTACTTCCTTTTAAAGGGGCTTATTGAGTTGGTTCACAACATTCATGGTTTTTTTACACACTGTTGAGATTTACTCACATCTTGATGGTATATGATCATACTAAGAGATTCTGCTCATCTGTGAATTACAACTGAAATGGCAATGATTGGTAATTAATGATTAAAATCATTTATTACAAATTCGTGACAAGACACTTTTACCATCAGGTAGTAATCATATGCAACCCCTGTCCACAAAAACTATTTCTCACATTTTCGGTAACTATAGGAAATGATACATGGGTAATGAGGCTAATTCGAAACATTGTATGCAATAATTTCCTTCAAACTCGTCATAAAAATAATCGATATCAAATCTAAAAGCCCCTTTAAATTATCTCGCATCATAAGCTTTTAGTTCTTCTTCGCAGTCTAAAGACTTTTACTGTTTTAATTTTGTGGATGTATTTTTTTAGGCATTTTTGTATCTCTGCATTATTCCTATTATTTCCCTATTTTCCTATCATTATTAATCCAAGCCCACAGATTCGATGGTAGGGATTGCTTTCGTTGCCATGTGCTTTTTCCACTACTTAATCGGCTCGGTGTAACTTCTCGTGCACACACTCACATTCAGCATGAACGCATTGTCATAGCGAACAGCTACGCTTACGAAAAAGGGGATTTGCTGTTTTCTGCCTGCTTGTGTGGCTCGGTTTACGTTCTCATGCAAAGCGAACAACTACGCATGCAAAAGAAACAAATTTTCAAAATCCATCCATTATCAAGCATTCACGTTCAATATGGACGTATCGGCACAGGAACAGGTAAGCATACGAAATGGGGGATCTCGCTGAATGCATGCATGTCCAACGTTCACCATTTGCATAACACACTAACCGCGTTAAATTCCAATCATCTCACTGATATAACCCATTGGACATGCTGTGTACTTTTGATATTGATGTAGTGCTGCATAGATATAATGATCGAGAAATGAAATTTAAACAAGGTTATAATCCTTCTTACATGAACGTTCAACCAAAATGGACATTTTATTTCTTTGCCCTCCGTTCGTTGGAAACACGAACATTTTTCATTGTGCTCACGGACGGTATACGTAAACTTATACGTCAAAGAAATTGTCTATACGTGCACGTGGAATGGCATGGGTATTTTCACAAGTATGCTGCCTCGCACTTTCCTACAGTCAGGTTGTAAATTTACAACAGTACAACAACTATAGCCCAGCACCTTCTTCTCAACACGTACGTACAGCGCAGTCAGACAGTCCTGTTGCCTATGGTCGAAAGCAAGGTAATGTAAAGATTCTCGTTCTTTTAGGTCACGCCTATATCTTCTATGCAGTAGTATTTTTTTTTTTTTTTTTTTTTTTTTTTGCATCTTTGGAGTAATAGGCCGTCTAACGTGAGGGAACTTAGGGTTTAGGTACTTAAAACTACCCGGCAGTTGGGAGTCACTCGGATTCTGAGTCTCGGTCAGGCTAGCCTGGGCAAGGCCAGGCTAAGCAAACCAACGTTTGTATTTGTGTAGCCTGTTACTATACTAGTCTAGTCAACTTAGCGTTAATCATAATTAAGAGTAAGACTTGGCCCTTGAAGTACCGTTTTACGTTTGACGTAACCATAGTCGCTTACTAGTCAAAACGTCCTTTTACCAAAACGCCAGTCCCCGTACCAAAACGTCCCCGTTGTTGGTCAAAACGTCCCCATGTCAAAACGTCGCCGCACCAAAACGTCCCCGGATTGAATAAGTTATGGTTTTTTGGCTTTATGACAGTTTTGTAGATGCATGGTAATCCTTGCCAAAGTGCATTCCATGTCAGGCCCACGCCGAAGTTCTTCAGATCGTAGTGCATGTCCTTGTAATGTTTTTATTTGTCATCTACTTTTCTGGAAAATGAAGTACAAAATCACAACTTACAATATACCGTTACTTTAAATACGTGTGGTGTACGTAGGCTAGGTAGTGCAGTAAGAAAGTACAACGGCGCTAGTACCTACTCCATGTCGTGATGTAACTATGCTGAAACAAACTTTCGTTAACAACCGTTCCTAATAACAATCAACTTAGCCTATATCAAAATAAACAAAACACTGATGCAGTATTTACTAAAAATCTGTCACTTGAACACATGAAAAAAAAGGTTTCGAATTTCCTTTACGTTTCCTAAGTCGCAACATATCATACAGGGGGACCTTTTTTGTCTCACATATATAATACCACGGGGACGTTTTGGTAAAAAGCGGGCACTTTTTTGTAGTAAAAAAGCAGGGACGTTTTGGTGAAGGGACGTTTCGACTGGATACCCCATTGTCACATTGCGTAGGCCTAGGCTATAGGCTACTTATCCCATCCAAGTTTTTAGTGGTGTACACTATAAACTACTAAAGATAGCCTAGGTTATAGGGTAATACTTTTACTTCAGCAGAGATATGCAATCACACTGTATTGACTGTAACAGGAATTTAGAACTTTTGTCAATGGAGTTACAATAGCTAGGCCCCCAACGATATGCAACTGTATGTGTACCAAATTCTGTTTGGAATCTATGCGATGGTGATGTCGTGTGTATGTGTGTGTATGTGTGTTTGTGACACTCCTTGTAATCGTGATATCTCAATATAAGAATGACCGATACTTTTCATGTTTGGTATATAGATTTTTCATATTAAGAAAAAGGACCATATTGTTTTTGGTGGAGGTCAAAGGTCATTTGAGGTCACCAGAGGTCAAAGACCGAAAACCTTGTAATAATGATATCTTGAGATAGGATTGACCGACACTTTTCATATTTGATAAAAAGATTTCTCATGTTGATAGCGAGAATCCTATTGTTTTTGGTGGATATCAAAGGTCATTTGAGGTCACCAAAGATTAAACTGTGAAAACCTTGTAAATGGCTTGTAAACACAATATCTCAAGATAGCAATGACATATTTGAGGTCACCAGAGGTTAAATTATGAAAAGTTGTGAAATATGATAAAGTCAAGAAGTATTCATTTGAGGGATGAACTTGAGTGCAACAAAGCAACCCTTTTTGGCACGGAACCACTAAGCCTTTAGGCTTTCGAGTTTTGCATTTCATACTGGTTTATAGAATTGATCAAGGCCTACAGTCTATTACTGTTTACATCAATTACCAATACTACCGATGCAACAATAATCAAAATGGGAGGGATGTTCACCTCCCTTTATACACCCCTTCTCCTATACCCCTACCAAAGTACTGCAAGTTAAACGCCATTTCAGAAAATATAACCACCAAGGCTCACAATTCCCTAGCCATACTGTAACTCTCATTAGTAGCACACTCCAATAGTTACCTTGAAATGTAACAAATCAATACTTCAGACTTGGGTTGTTTTCTCCACCAAATAAATTGTACTTTTTCCTCTTCTCACTATTAGGATGAATTTCCACTACAGTTTACCTGTCGCAGTGAGCCTGTTGCAGTCAGATCCATTACAATTGAACAAAATGAAGATCGTATAAAAGTATCATTGTGGAGACAAGAAGCAGAGTGCTCCATACAATCAGGAGACTGTGTGGCTTTCACAAACCTTGTAGTCAAATCCTACTTAGGAGAGAACCAGCTGTTAAGCACGCCAAGGACTAAAGTATACTTGTGTGTATTCCTTTACAAATGGCATATCCTATCTTCAAGATTGATGCCCAACAGACATCAAACACAAATGTGCTAAGGATCAGGATGAAAAATGTGTCAGTAATTAAATGTAGCTATTTCTACCTGTCTTTACTGCACTTGTGTCCATGTGCAGAAATTGCCAGGCCCCTGTCAGTTCTTAGCAATCTCCACTTCCACTGACACAAATGTACATGCCTTATGCAAGAGCTTGAGTCATGTGGGTGGTTTAACTTCTATCCCTTTTCAGAAAATTAGTGTGGACTCTGATTCAGCTACGGTATCAGTCGTAGGAAAACTTGATTAACCTACACTACCTGTTCACCATTTAACCACATATGACCAATATATCTGTCATGTATTATGTGCACCAAGTAACCTCACAAAACTGTTAATGAACCATAAACCCCCAGCAAATGTTTGACAGTGTACAGCTAACCTCCTGGGTCTATTGTCTGTTTGCCAATGTGTGTAGGAATGTGTCTGTCTTCATATTGAGACATTCATCAAGCAACTGCAACACAGGAGTAAAATATTGTGGCGAAATTTCCTGCATTGTCATTCATATGAGATGGTATAGAAACCGAATCAGTGTATTATACCAGTCCCCTGAAAAATATCTCTTTTACAGGAATGCATTACAATTGTCTATCAATTCAATCATGTACATATTTTGACAATGAGCTCGTCATCTTTATTATACTGATCTAAAACTGACATGCTTCACTTATATTTACTAACAATCATTGTTCCTTACAAAATGATGCTACTGTCGGATATTTGGGCCAATCGTAGTAACGAAGGCTTGTTACGGGATCTTGGGGTGCAACTCCAAATAGCAAGTCCAAAAACGGAGGAGAAAACTGATCTCAGTTTATTGTTGATTTATTCCTCAAATGATTAAGTCTTGATCAAAATGATATGTACGTGATTGGTCACAAATTATCTGGATTATTGCGGCCGGCCATATTACAAATCACATATTTACAGAAACGACTACATGCTTCTTCTAAGATGTCTAGAACACGAGTGTCTAAGGCTTGCGGGCTTGGGTGTGGAAGTTCCGCTTACCTCGTGGCTACTTAAGAAAATCCCGGAACTAAATGCAGTTCCCTGATTGGTTAAAAGTTGTGACGCACCCTAAAAATGAATATTAATCAGTACAACAATTTTGTATGACCAATGAGGAGGCTGCAGAAAGTAAAATTGGCCACACCCAGGGAAATTATGGGATACAGTTTCCACGTGGAACTTTCAAGTGGCGTGGGAATACGTGACAGGAAACAGGAAGGGACCTGGGAATCTAGGACAATGGGAAGGAAGTGAACTTGTAAACAACAAGATGACGTCCCTCTTAGTAATGAAATGCTCACTATACTACATGACACTACAAATTTCTTTTCCCCAACAGAAAACTGCAATGCCTTCTTATGAACTGAGTAGGAAAATTATTGCCTTTAATGAGAAAGAGCAAAACATAGAGCTCCTCCTGGCAAACGATAAGTTTCAGAAAATAAGCAGAGACATTCTCAATTAAGGTCTAGATGCAGCTGAAAGAGAATGGCAGGCAACTATGGAAAAATTGTTGCCAAATGATGCATCTCTCACCATAATGGATGGGGAGGCAGTCATGTTAATGTTACCAAAGTTGTTTAAGGTTCAACAGGACAGTCATTCTGAATCGTCTCAGTTAACCAGTTAAGAGTTTGTACTTAATATGATAATATGTCTCCTTGACATTACTTGCTTCCACTCAAAGATTATAAACAATTAGTCCAAACATGGTGCTGTACTGAATATCTATCTCAAGTAACAAACTTTAACTGTATGTAAATAACAGGGTTAATCAACTGTAATGACGGTGGTTTAAAGTTGGCGAGCATGAACATGAAGCCATCCATGCTCCAAAGTGTTTGATATTTTACTCTGCCTTATGTAAACTCCATACCAATAGCTTTAACCTTACTGTCTTCTAAACTTAACTTAACATTCCAAGAAAATATAATGCTAGCCGTCAAAACATGCTGCTGTACTCAATATGTCTCACGTGTCATTTTACACATTTGTCTCTATGTAAATAATCCATTACTTTTTTAGTTTCCCATGTAGATAGTTCTAAGGTTTCATCATTTTCCAGTTCCACACTTTGGTTTATTGTACAGAGCATAGTTAAGCTCATTCAACGAACTTTTCCATGTCATGTAATTGTCCAGTCTGCTTATGATCATGTGCAAAATACTGTTTTGGTTAAGCGCTAGTCATAGCTTGTTGACAAAACACAACTTAAGCATTTCAAATATTTCAATATCTGTACAGTTTGTTATATGAAATGTGCATGATATGCCATGTCTACCAGTACATACCAGTACTGATTTTATGAAAGTGGAATAGTATAATCCACCCTCCAAAGTGTTACCAATTTGAACCAACCTCATCCAAACTTCTAACAAATCACATATGACCTTATTATATTTAAAACTTAAGTTTCAAGAAAGTGTCTATCCAAACATGTTGATGTACTGTATTATGCCCTCTGAAATGTCTTCACTGACTTTCACTGTACATGACAGGTTGAGCCTACAGAACCAGTGGACATGGCTAAATGGTTTATCTCCTCATTGAATGCTTATCCAAGCTGAATCAGTTTGAGTCCGACTAACCACAAATTTTCAAACACAGGCTGTTTAGCTCTTGAGCCTACTCCCCCTACACTCATCTCTTTTGTTCCAACAGGAAACTAACGGATGTAAATAAATAAGCTGCTTACTTTGTGAAAGCAAGCTTTTGTTATCACGAGAAGAATTTTATTCAAAGGCCCCTGAAAGTCAAGTACAAGTTGTATTTGAAACTTGTTTTGTGTTAGCCTACCTTCGCGGGTTATCATTGACAGTTGTTCTTTAAATTGGACGACTTAGATTTGGAATGAACGTTAACTCTAAACAGTAGGCTACTAAACACGCAATGTTTAATTCTATCCTTCAAATTGTACGGTTCTTTCCTGCACAGCACTTTTTTAGCCGGAGAATCACCCTTTATGTTACACCTCCGAATATAACCAGATAATCCTGACAAGACGGACCGACAAGCTGCGAGCTGCGCAATTACCATGTGAACGTTCTCAAGGAAAGTCATAATTTCATCCCATACACTTAGCCCCATTTACAGCGCGATATCTGAATGAGTATCTGAATGGACGGTTGTCAGTCTAGCTCACTAGCATTATGACCTGTTGGGCTGTTAGGTTCCTAAGTTTGGTGCTGTAAAAGTTGTCATTACATATCAACTTACGCAGTAAACAGAGTGAACAAAGCATTACATAAAACAGGCCGGGATTTATCTTAGTCTAAGATTACTGTTGTTAAGGCAGTCATCTAACATGAAAAAAGTGTTTTGTAAACTAAAGGCACGGGCAACGCTCCCCTACTCATTTCCCCAAGGTAGGGCGGGTGATTGTGTGAAAAACTGGGAGGATAAGATTGAAATTTACTGTGGGAAACTTGAATGTTATGGGAGCAGTGCTAAAAAAAAGGGGGGGGGGAGAGAATATCCTCTAGACCACGTCTTTTCCACCTGTGTGATATCCAGGCCGGTAGTTAGAGACAAGGTACTGAAATTGGAGGCGTGATGGTTTCTAGGAGCAAAATACTTATACGGAATGCTAGTATACCAAAACGCTTTCAGGCAATGGTAAATATTTAGTAGGGAGCCGCTGCGACCACGTTTTCTAAACAGGGGCGCCACCATGCTACCCGGCCACGGGCTTGGAAATATCTCATTAACCCCACCCTGGTCACGGTCACTAAGGCTTCCTGCCACACACCCTGCTAAAGTCAAGCTGCCCCCACAATGATTTAGGACATTACTCAGGATTTGTAATTATCAGAACAGAGGCGGATTGGCCGTTCAAGGACAAGTTGCCGAGACGATGTGGCGATCACCCTCCAGTTCGCTCGGGTTTAAGGCCATTTGGGTTCAGTTTCTGAAAAAAAAGTCTGAGTCTTTCTCTGCCTCTTTACTTTCTCGGAAGCCCTCTCACTCTTGCATGATCATAATAGTGGCGGACTGACAGATCCAGGGGCGCAACAGGTGCGCTCCCACTATTGGCCCCCATGAGCGAAAAAAGTTGAGGCAAAAAAAAAAAAAAAAAACGAAACGTGCGGATCCAGCAGGATTCAGTCCTTCCCCTCAATAAACCGTCATGAAAAAAAAAATGATGACCATAAATATGCTTCAATTTTTTTCAGATATAGCACCATTTTGCATCTCAACCCTCTGCCAAAAGCAAAAATTTTCCAAAGGGGAGGGGGACACCCCTCCACTTAGTTACAGACCAATCCCCCAGGAAAGCGATCAAGAAAACCCGGGGCCCTCTATTGAAAATCCTTGACTGTATTGACGTATGCATCTACTCAGGTAGCAATAATTTGCAAAAACATTTAAGAGCGCATCGGAACATGACATCGTGGTTCCAGAGAGTGATCATTAAGTCTTGCAACTACCGGCGTATGGGGCGGGGGCAGGGGGAACTGTGCCCCCAAAATTTTGGTGAAACCCAAAATTCGGGGAGAATGTATGGAAATATTCTGGCACAATCCTTGTAAAAAAGTTTTTTGATTCGTTCAAAAGATTGGAAAAATCAAGGTAAAATAAACTTCAGCCTATTCCTTCTACTCCTTTGTTGAACATATCCCCCTCCAAAAATCTGACATCTTCCTCGCGTTGATAATGATTAAACCTCTTTTACTCTAAAATGCTGAACCCTCCACCTATTGGATCATCCTTAATTGGCAAAGAAAAGATACTACTGGTGGTCTGTCTTTTAAACCAACAGAAAAATTTAACCCCTTTTGACAAATTAAAGACCCTGAAAGCATTACGCGACTCAGGGGAATAGGCTGGGATAATGGAAAAAGAAATTCTCAGGAAGATTTCAGATGAAAAATTAAAATCATTACTTAAAAAATAGGAATTCCTGGAGATATATTCGATTCAAATCTGGCATCAAATATAGCACCATTTTGCATCTAGCCCACCCTCCGTAAATTTTCCAAAGGGGAAGGGACACCCTCCCCTTACACCCCTCCCCCAGGACGGAGATCAGTCATCATGATATCATCCACCCCCGCCCCCTAAGATGAAATCTTGGCTACGCCCTTGGGCTCAGATATTCCGGCAAAAAAGTTTTGACCTCCCCCCAAATCGAAAAGGTCCCATACGCCTATGCTTGCAACCATCCCTCTAACCCCGTTACAGGCCGAGCCATTTAAAAATTTTAAAAGCGTGTTACATACCCACTGAAACTAACAATTTTGCTATGGGTACAAATAACTTAAGAACTACTTGAAAAAAAAGCAATTCCGGACCGAAAACATCGTTGTCAGAAAATGACGTTAGTTTACCTAAGTAAACACGTCTTACTGAAAAAAATCCCCAGACACCTAGACACTTGTGTGAATCCAAAGCGTTAAGAGTCATAGCTGTAAACAATCCTTAAAAATTCCAATCCCGTTCGATGTGTATGGGCTGAAACGACACTGCCTCACAATGAAGCTATCACGTAGTAGACCTACTCTGTAGCTCTATGCATGGTCTCACTCTTTTTGACACACATCTGCTGAAAGTGTCCAGGAATTTGCATTTTAGGGCCATACAGTCATAAGTCATTCAAAGTCATTATAGGTCATATGATGCTTGTCCTATTAAAGACAAAAAAAAAAAAAAAAAAAAACAAGCCACTCTTGGTTGAAGGTATCACCATTCCTACTCTACAGTGGTAATGGATATGAAGTGACATATGCCAGAAATGGTTCTAAATTGTTCAGTATTGTAATCTGCCTTACACAAACTTCAGACCCATAACATTTTTTGTATTATTTTTCTTCAAGTCATAGCTTTGAAGAAAGTGTCATATCCACGAAAACAAGCTCCTGCACTAGACATGTCTTTGGAATGCTTTTCAGATTTCAGTCTATGTAAATAGTTCATTACTTTTCTTTTCATTTTTACATGCAAACTGTTAAAGTTTCATCCTGTTTTTGTTCCATACTTTTGTTTTATTGTACATAGCTAAAATAAGCTACTCCTACTCAAAACCTTTTATGGACTGTCTAGCCCCATTAAGATAGCGTACAGATTATATCTTGTGTAGAATACCAGTCATACCTCTTTGCCAAAAGACAACCTTGCCAAACATTTCAAACAGTTGGAACATACTATTTGTATGTACAAGGTTCCTGTCCTGAAAAACTAATTTCTTCAATAAAAGTCGAAGAAAGAGTTCGAAACACATTTCTTCCAATTCCTACTGAAAGAAACTTGAAAAACTTAAAATAAAACTGTGGAATAACAACTACACAGCTAAAGAGTATGTACTCAAGTAGGTTTCTTCAATGATACATGAAAATGCAGAGAGCAATGGAGCAGTTCAAAGCTCTTGCAAAAATTACTTTCTCGATCCTTGTCAAATTCTTGCACATACCTTTTATCATGCAGTCTTAAAAAATATACTTCAATACTGCCTCAAGCTCAAGATATCCATGTTTTATATTAGATATGACAGTCGATTGTTCCAATTGAAAATTACAAATTAGCATTTTCATTCAAAAATTAAATTTCACTTTCTTCCACTTTTCACTCCATACTCCAATACTTGATATTTTAACATGCCTCTTGCAGAACTCAGACCAATCCCAGATAGTCATGATATACTTCAACCTTTAGTTTCAACAAGGACATTTCTATGCATCCAATAACGCAACTGTATTGTACGTGTCTTTCAAGTCACTTTTTTGTACATAAATTAGTAGTTCTTTTGTGTTTTTCTTTCAGTTTCTGTCATAGAACAGTGTGTCCTCACTTAAAATACCTTGCCATTTTCTAGTTCAGTCACCAGTCATATTTGATAAACAAGAACAATAAAGATGGAAAACTTACAAAAAGGTGTTTTAAATGTTCGTTACAAATGTTCTTTTACTACCTAGTTATATTCGGGATACCTACAAAACCTCCTTTATGCTACAGCATTTGGCCAACCTGGGACTTGTCTTCTCCACCAAAAATCCTCTACCCACCCATTCCCCCATAACATAACAGAGTACCCCTTAGTCCTTCCCCTCCTCTCACCGCTCTCCCCCTAACCCCCTTACCCCTAACCCCCATAAGACTAAAAGTTCCATATGTCTACGTCTTCTACAGGCTTCGATATGTGCTTGTCTGCAAGTACAAATTGTCTGTTCTAGTTATCATTGCAGTCCGTACAGTACATGTACATGGTGTTATACTGTTGGTGCACGGGCAAGGTGCTCCACTTAGGTGGGACGTATTTAACATTTGAGAAGAGAAATTTTCTTTTTCGTTTTGGAATAGAAACGATATTGGGGGAAATTTCCGTTCTTTTAACATAATTATAATCTTGTCTGAATATATAAGGGGCATTCCTAGTAAAAATCTATCACATTACAGAAAATTGAGATTATTTCAACAAGTCAAGATGTTCAAGATGTGTGGAATTACTGTGCTTTTTTTATTCCGTGGGAAGGAAGTAGGAACGATAAAAGTATGTGAGCATGCTATGCCATCGACCTGAATACGTAGCTTATTTTCGGCTTCAAATAACTTTTTTTGAGAAAGTTTGCTAGGGAAAGAGTATTCTGTGCGTGTGTACTGTGTAAAAGATGGTTGATCTAAGAAGTCTGGCACAAAAATATTGTTGTTTGAGAGCGTGAAACGTCCCCGGACATTGTGGACATCACGCACAAGGGTTGTGTTTGAATGCAACGAATCACACAACACTGTTCAAGGACTTGTCTCATTCAGGATCTACGTATAAGCCTACACTGTTACAGGTGCTCGATACTACAACACCCAAAGACAGTGGTAACATTGTATCAAACTATCCACCATATTTTTAGTGGTAACCCTACCAGTGTATTTTTTTCAAAGTCACCTCGACTCTCTGGCGAAGAGCCAAGGAGCCAAACCAAATCATAACTCTCAAGTGTAAGCTGTGTTTTATTCAAGGGGCTTCGATACGTGCTTACCTGCAAGTACAGAAATGTCTAATTTCACTTAAGATTTACATTTCAAAACTTCCTAGGGGCCTCTTCACAGCTGTTTGAATCGAAAATGGTTAAAAAAATTACAGCATTATGCTCCAAATCAAATTCTACATTGACCATCCTTTGTCCCAGACTCGGTTCGTGTTTGTTCATCACAGCGACATCCTTCTAACGTGCGAGACTACTTACGGTACTCATGTCAAGTCTTACCTCTGTGCTTTAACCAATACTGATTAATTTGCTAGGTATTTTAAGTTTTAATCCCATATCTTCTGTTGTATCCGAGTACATTGTGCCACATAATATTCAGTAAATGTTAGCAGCCTTACAAGAACCAGTAACCTAATAACGCGGACCTTGCTCATTATGAACATCCTCCATACATATAAAGCCCAAGCTATCTAAGTTATAGAACAAAATATTTTAAACAGGGAAAAGAAAACGAGATAAAGCACCAGCTAACAAGCTATGTTTTCTAATTTGCTCATCTAACTGTTCATCTTTGGTTTAGATTGAAAACATTCTTTAGTATGAAGTCTAAAAACGGCATTTGTTTTCGACAAAAAAAAGGTTTCGGTAACGCCTGGTAGGAAATATTTGAAACTCGTCGACAGGAGCAGACTCCAGTGTTAGATCTTGACTTACAGCATGTTAGTAACTGTCCATACTAGCCTATACGCTGAAGAATTTTAATATATAAGAAAGGTTGACAGGTAAAGAACTTGATGATATTAGCTTTCAGACATACATTACATAGGCCAAAATAAATCGAATGTGAAGCTCAAGCATTGGAGTAGCGAAACACCCTAGAAAACCCTTTCTTTCCCTAGAATTTCAAAAATTACTATACTGCTTTATTGCAGCTTACTGCGGTCTCGCCTTCTGAAAAAAATTACCCCAATAAGCTTCTTCGCTCCTCCCCTTCAGTATTTTGTATTGCTACTGGCCTAGTAATGCCACGGTGTCGAACAAGAAAATGAACTTATAGTTGCATCTTTTTAAGTAAGGAGTTTCTTGTGAAACGGACAGTCTTCAAGTGAGTAAAAAGTGCAGCTGATTTTAGTTATGGGGTCAGAAATGTAACATTAATGGATGTGGAATATGATGTTAATTTGAATCTTACCTGCTTATCCTAACAAAAAAATCTGTGACCACTAACTTGCTACCTATGCTGTCTTTCAATCCCAAATCTTCATATCTCATCATCTGTTACTCATTTTGCTGAATCGTCTTGTTTGAAGTTTCAAGCGGCATGTGAATTGATCCTACATACTTTATTCTACTTGTCAGACCAGGGACTGAGTTGGCTTGGTTCGTCTTGAAAACCCTAGTTACTCAAATCATTAAGCGTACAAAGCATTTGATTCTGGTGAAATATATGCGGCGTGTGAATCGAGGTTTACCAGGGACTAGGTCGGTTTGTTTTGTCTTGGAGACCTAAGTTACTCACACCATTTAGAGTACAAAACATCATTTTTATCTTTATCAAGATATCTTGTCGTAGGTCTGTATTTTGCCAGTATTAGTCACCACGTAACAGTCTCTTTACATAACCATTTATTAGATCATTCAGGACCCGTTAACCTTATCTTAGGGGGATACATTTGTTAAATTGGTCATGTGTGAACAAACCAGCTATTGCGTAATTCTCTCAGAAAAGGGAAGGGTTCCTTTTTATCGGTAAACGGTGGGGATATGAGATGTCGCATTCACGGTACAAACTCCGATGGTAAATAATTTACGAAAGTGAAATGTTGTTTGATGTGTGTTAGGAAATCTAAAGCTTTTGAGAACGAAAAGGAAGTTAATAGGAAAACTTGTTTGAGAATGTCAGTCAGCTAGGTGAACAAGTAATGGTTAGGGAGTTTCCTCACGAAGTGGTTAAGGTGACTCAAAAGAGTTTTAGATAATAAAGATTTACATAAATACCCAAACAAGACGGATAAATTTTATCGAAAAAATATAGGTACAAGACTGACAAATCGCACCCCCAAATTGCTAAGCTGAATCAAGCCTTGTAAATAACTTGTAACGAACTCAACACTTATTTGGAATAGATCAGAAGAATTACCAGTCATCTTCAGTAAGAATCTGATTTGTAGTGGATGAAAAAACATGATATAAAAATGTCCAACTTACTTTCCTGATGTGCACCATGTTGCCACTTCAGTCGAAAACTTGTGAGAGTAGTCTGGTATGTAATGCACGGTAGTCACATAACCTGAAGCTGCGTTTCTAAAAAAAATACTTGTATATATACCAACTGTGTTCTTACAAACCAGAAAGCCTTTAAGTTTTTAGTGATTCCTTTCCAAAAGGGGATGATTTGTTGCACGTTGATCCCCAAATTTTCCCTCCTTGACTATACAAATTTCTACGTTGCTTTCAGAGTTTGAAAGCTCGGCTGACCTCACATGACCTTTTAACTCCGCCTAAATTAAAAAAAATTACAAACAAGTGTCTTCGAATGGATTCGAACCAGGGCCGTCTCTGTGAAAAATCGAGCAATTTTCACTACGCCATCAACGAACTCGTTAGTCGTATATTATTTCTAATCATCCTATAGTCGCAGCATCCTTTACTCGTGTTCATAATTAGGTATTTAAGATTCGAATTATGACTGTAACATTTGTGCCGCGAATGTGAAATACATGTTGTTCTCTAATTCTACCTTTGAAATAGTACAAAAATTCAGTCCTTTCTTTTCGTTCGTAACGAATCGCAGGGCACAATTTGGTGGCTCCATCCACTGTCTATTTAGTTTACGAGGTTTAGGTAATTTCACCTTTGATGACCTCAGACGACTTTCCGCCTCCAACAAACCCACATAATTCTCTCCCTCTCTTTAAGTGACAAATCCATATACTCAGTATGAAAAGTGTCCATCATCCCTGACTTGAATTATAGTGTATTTTCGAGGTTTTCGCTTTTTGACTCTAATCACCTCAAATGACCTTTGACCTCCACCAAAAACAATAGGACTCTTTCCCGCAATATGAAAAAATTCATATACTAAGTCTGAACGTGTCCACAGTTTCTCTCTTGAGATATCGTGTTTACAAGCAATTTTTAAAGATTACCTTTGACCTCTACCAAAACCAAAAGTTTTCATCTTCTCACTATAACGCATTCACATGCCAAGTGTGAAAGAATTCTATGTTTCAAACCTTGAAATATCGTGTTTACAATGTTTTGGGACATATGACCTCCGGTGACCTCACATGACCTTTGACCTCCACCAAAAGCAGTAGGGTTCTTTCTCAAAATATGATAATTCCATATACTAAGTTTGAGAAATATCCATCATTGCTATCTTGTGATATCGTGTTTACAAGCAAAGCGTCGCACAAACACACATGCTCGTGTCAGAAATGTTTCGGGTACATACACAAATTTATATGAGAATGTGTACCCCGAAAACAATGGGAAAGTTTGTTGTACCCCGAAAAAGACCCCGAAAGGAATGTGTACCCCGAAAGTTGTACGAAGTTTGTTTTGTACCCCAAGACATTTCAAACACATGGACAAGCATACACACATACGTACATACACTGGCGTGATTGAATGGATGCCTTTCGCCTTCGGAAGGAATAAAAAAGCTTATACTTTTGTCTTCATTGCAGCGCTCGAAAAGTAAGAACATATTGCCCGAAGCTGTAGCCCCTCACCTCCCTTCTTACACGTATGTCTGGGAAGATCACGAGTTTTGGTCAACCTATGTTGGAGGGTCGATAACACAGTGTCATTGTCCCTCTTGCCAGATCCCCTTATTTTTTTAAACGACCGTGCAATATTCTCTCCACTACTCGAAATTATTGTTCTCACACCCTGTGAGTAATATTTGGTTACCACACTGATCCGAAGGCGTAGGTAGCTTTTCGAGACTGAGGGCAAAGCGTTGTATCGCACCGCCTTCCCGGGGCAGGGTCAAGACGAGGAAGACCCTTTCCTCTGGACATTTTTTGGAATATTTAATGGTCCTTAAATCAACTTTGCTGCAACATATTGGGTACATTTTAAGCAAAATTACGTCAAATTTGTGACATTTTGTTTCAAAGAGTAAACAAATAAGATGTTTTCGTCCTTGGAATGAGGAGGGGGGGGGGAGCAGAAGCATACTTTTGTGTGACACAACACATTTTTGCCTGGGGCTCTCTCTTCTTTCAGCAGGCTTGATCATTTTTCTCGTGGATTCTTTAGCCACTTTTCAGCCTCAACAAATAGCATGACAGCCAAATTTAAAACTTTTATTGCAAGAGGATCTCTAGAGTCGATGACATTCATCATCATCCCCATATAAAAGATGCTAAGAGGCTATCGGTTACATGCTGTATGATAAGATCATAAACAGGTGGACAACATGTAGCAGTTAACAATTCATATAAAATCATAGTGTCCCATTTTAGATCATACTGACTTCTGTGTTTATTGATATCACAAAGATGAAAACTGACAAAATCAAGTTCTTTCCTGCTTCTTGGTGCAGTTCATGACGAAGTTTGGCGTATATTGTTTATTTCTTTTACTATTTAATGTCGTTACATTTTTCTGTAAAGCTTGAACATGGTTAACAGTTATTAGTAGAGTAATTGATACAACAGATGTGGTTGTGAGCTAATATGTGAATTCTCTCGTCTGAAGATTCAAACATACTAACCCACGTATAAAGTCTTGGCAGTCAGTTTAAACAGCGCTTTAAATTATTTCCATGTAGCAACTGTCCATGTGTGTTAGAAATGGATTTTTCACTTTGGGAAAATTCCACTTTAAACACTCCGATGATGTCACCGATGATAGACTGATTACGAGTCCGTCTTAATGGAAACCTTCAGCTTTATCAACTTGTAATATTTTAGGAGAACACATTTCAGATCCATTTTGATATTAGTTTGACACATTTATTGGCAAAAAATACGTTAAACAGTTCAAAGAATTTGCGTTCATTTGATGGTTTATATGCGATTTCGTAGCTCCTGATAAGCATATGACTTACTTGTTGAAGAAGTGAATACGAAATACTTTACGATTATGCAAGTACAATTTTTGGGCCACTACTTATTACCTAAACTGGACGTATTTTCATTTCTGCATATTTGATGTTACATCTATTCCCTGGAAGATTATTCCAACTAAAGCAGTCTGTCCCGTACGGACTGTTTAAGGGAGCATAACCACAATTATTGTACCACCATCCGCCATTGTAGTTGCATGTAGAGCACCAATAATAAGATCTATAAGTGGCACAGTGATAATAACTATAAGCGTCGTTGTCTTGGTCTCTGGTTGAGAACTGTTGGCCATTATTATAATACAAAGAATTCCCTGTGTAAAAGATACAAAAGCACCATCAGTTACAGTATAAAATACAGTTACGACTTTCGTCAAATGAGCAAAATACGAAATGTTCCTAAACTATTGGGCTTAATGGAATTAATTTTCCACTTTTCCCCAACGTGATACTGGGACGAACCACAAAGCATCCTTTTGTTTATTCAACAACAGCCACTTAGCAGTCACTTATTCATTTCTAAAATAATAATTGTGCCTGAATTGAGATTCCGCTGTTTCTACACACAAAGCATAGAATTATTCAAATGCGTCCTCTCAAGAATAACAACGTAAAGTGTGTTGATACATCAACATTTTGATCTGGGTTATTATAAATGTGTATCTTCGTCTTCAAATGGGATATGTACTTAATTTCAGAGTACCGGAAAAGAGAACTGAAAGAATGATTTGGCGGAGAAGTCCACACTAAAAGAATCATTTGTATGTAAATCGCCCGAGGTTATGTAGTACAACTTGAAAACCATAGTTTCCCTGTATAATGCCATGAAATCCCCTCCTGTTCAATTTCGTAGCTTCGTTTATGTAAACCTTCTCTTATGGTGACAGAGGTTTCCACATCACCATCCTCCTTATTCAATAAAACCATTAATTAAGATGTAATAATAGTTAGGAAGGTGAAATAAGATTTGAGAATATTAAAAAAAAAAAAACTTGCAATTTGGTTGAATTGGTTTGGTAAAATCATAAACTTTTGATTTAAATTGTTTTCGTGAACATGTTTTGGCTTTATTGTGAGTGTAACATAGTGACGTTAACTTATTATGCTTGCAAAGGGTCAAGCTGTTGAATTTTTCTGCTAGTTCATCAAACAGAAACTAACATTATACTACAAAGATGTATGAATGATATTATCGGTTGATTATCAAAATAATCTGGTAGAATCTTGCAAATATAAAGGGGAGGATACATCGCAGTGATCGAATGTGTAGTGTAAGGTGGATATTGGCAATGCCCTGAACACTATGTTTGGTTTTCCAAGTAAGAAGGTGTTGGTCCTTTTCCCTCTGCATTTATCCGATCTATACTAGGTAGAATACGCATTCTCATTCAAGTTATAATTTCTTCTTTGCAACTTTTGACTGCGTATATTATGGATTAATATGTTACAGGTGGTACATGAGAAGAAATCCACGTATCAAATGGGTTTTTCGACAAAATGAGAAAAAGAGATACGAGGTAAGGAGAGCATAACTCCTTTCAGATATTCAACTCGCCAAAAGTGCATGAACTATTCTGCAAAGACATAATGGGTAGAACTATTAAGTCGCTCTAGGCAAACTTGACAAAAGGGTACTTGTATTTGACAAACCTGCATCTCCTTCGCTGTAGCTGCCCAGACGTAATCGATACTTATCGTTTTCATCGTTGACATAAAAAGAACTGTATTTAGCATAGTATGGATTCCCTAAACTGTTAACGAAATCAATTCGAAGTTCGTAATTTTTTTGACTTGTCAAACTGTGAAGCTTCTCATTTCCAAGCCATAGCTCGTGATCTGGTGTTCCAAATCCATCTTTATAATCAGACCAGTAGAGGAAAAAATCCTGTGAGCCGTCAACACGACGCTGGAAAACCTTAATGGAGACAAAATGCATAGTAAATCATTAAAAGTATTCCTAACCCTTTTTGTTTCATTCATTGTTCGGTGTACTTGGTGAGGAATATCACTTCAAGAATATGGGACATGATTTTTGATTTTAGAAAGAATGGTCCTGTTTATTCTAAGCAGACTAAGATGCTTAAAGAAGAAATATTTCAAAACATTATTATTTTAATTCCAACGATGATTTACGTGAGGAAGTTTCTTAAATAGATCGCGTTGTTTTGCTATGTTCTGTGCAAGTACACATTGGCAATATGCTCGCATAATATGAAGTGATTTTTGCTTCCAACATTATTATAATTCATTACCTCATATGCTTCATAAAAATTTTACTCACTGTCCAGCCTCCTCCATCCGTTATGTTACAATAAACGTCAAATGGCTCTCCTTGCCAATTTGTTGGTTTAATTTGGTATACACCACTGTCAGTTGAGCCTCTGTCATGTACATCTTGACAGTCTGAAGGAGGAGTATCGATGTCACAGATAACCCCGTCCCCTGTATAGCCTTCGATGCAGTAACATTGTAACACATCGCTCCTCTCTTCGCAAACTGCATTGGGACTGCATTGGTAAGCATCACATGAAAACTGACCACTAACGCAGGAACATCGTTGTGAACAATCAGGGGAAACATAAACCAAGCCCTCCTAACAATTGAAGTGAAGGTAACTTTTTAAGAAAGGCAGAATTAAACTATGGATGTTATGTGATTTTCGTACAGAGCTAATTCGACACATGACTGCATATTTAGTTGTCCGGGTAATTCCATGAAATCTACTCCAGGGCGATTTTAAACTTCCAAATGATCTTTAGGCTCAAATTTTGCATGGTACTGAAATGTAAACACCAGTAATAACAAAAGTTCTTATTCTTTTCGGTTGTAGAAGGTCCTAAATTGGATATGAATTAAAACTTATCGCAACTTGAAAAAGAATAGCGCTTTAAGAATATTCTGCACTTACATTGTTTCCCGGGCACAAGAAACTGTTTAATTCATCTGCAACAACAAATGAAGAATAATAACATTTAGTGATGCACTGTACGAACGTAACTTGCAGGGTACAAATAGTGATGGAAAATGTAACCTATATATCCTTTTCAGTACCTTCTGTTCCATTGTATTCACCAACACTTGTCAACTTGTATTCACCGAACTCATCACTAATACGAAAGTCATCGTACGTCACGTGGAAAGACAAACCATTGGCACTTGTAATGTCAATACGAAGTTCATAGGTGTTTTGGTTGGTGAGAAATGATAGTTTATCATTGCCGAGCCAGAACTCGCGGGACAGGAAGCCAAATCCGAACTTATACTCCCTCCAATGACGGTTTATGAGAACGGAGCCATCTTGAACACGGTAAATGACCTGAAAAAATAATATCACTTTGAAGTTAAACGTTGCCAAACAGTGAAAACAGTACTTAGCTGAAATTGAGGATAAATTGGTGAAATACGTAGTACCTTCATGT
Organism: Holothuria glaberrima; assembly: GCA_009936505.3. Lineage (NCBI taxonomy): Eukaryota > Metazoa > Echinodermata > Holothuroidea > Aspidochirotida > Holothuriidae > Holothuria > Holothuria glaberrima. The sequence goes on along the minus strand of WURT03373195.1, from coordinate 21,127 downwards.
GTGATACAACTTGGATATTTATGTACTAATAAACTTCAATCACGTTATCACATTGTACTGTAAATGTGTTTAGCGATTTCCCTCGCCAGTGTTCTTTCGTTCATTCATTTACTCATTTGACAGTCCTCTTATGCTAAATCTATGCTTAGAAAATCTTGATAGTAATAAACAATGTGTTCACCCACCGTCCATCCTCCAGATTCTACCTGATTGTCACAGTACACTTCAAAAGGTTCTGAATAACCATCTGGTTTTATTAGATATACTCCACTCAGAGTATTTGTGGAGCATTGTTTTTTCACCTCGATGCAGTCTCTAGGATACTCGGGTTGTTGATAAAAGAAATACGAGGAACCTGCAAAATGAATGTTACTCGAATGATAGCTTTTAGTTATAAACGTCTGCGACCGACACTCAATTTTGAAGTAGATTTCAGCAATAGTTGATACAGTAACGATGCACGAAAAATATAGAAGTGGGAGAAATATTATATCCAAACGATTGTCGCACGTTCTGGAATATACATTTTAGCAATGTCTGTTTAATGGAATTTTGTTTTTCCATAATGAAAATTTATGGTACTTACCTATACTTCTGTCGTTCAATCCACTGTTCCGGTCGTTATTCTGAAAAAATAACACCTTAAAAAATAATATAACACATATTTGTACAATAAAGTTGATTCAAGAAACTACGCGGTGTTAAATATCTCTGTGGAATACGTAGACCTTCACTACTTGGAAACATGTTACTGATTTCAAGCCTATCCATTACATAAACATGGTTACGATTCTTGGTTGGTAAAGTAACAACCCTAGGTGCGAAAATTGTCACTCGAAAGTACCTGTTTCTACTTTGGTGTCTGCAAAGCCAACGACGCCTGTACCAGAGAGTGGACATTTATCTTTGGTTTCCTTAGGTTTTAATGCCCCACGAAAAGCTTACGTAATGTCAAATTTGTAAAAGTAGTCTCGTGAAATGACTTCTTGTGACTGTTGCACTGAATTGTAAACCCTACAATTCGATCATTATATAAACGCTTATGAAATAATCGAACTGTGTCTGCCCTATTAAAAACTAGACAAATTAAAACACGTCTTCCAAGTGTCAATTAACTTTAGTCTAATGCCCAATCAGAAAATGTAAATGCACATTTGGAAGTTTGAAAAGACAAATTTGTAAAGTTAATTAAAAAAAAACTTTGTGATCAGGAAACATACTGCTTCTACAAATAATAGGCATACCTTCTCGGCGTGCTTTAAGCACAGTACCACTAGTACATGTACCAATTTTCTTTAAGCATTTTGATTTAAGGTTAGGTACATGATAGGTAAAGTGCATCTTGATGTTTCACTTTGAAACTAAAACTATAATGTGTGTAAGTCACATAGTCAGTGCTTTTTCAGCAGTTCCGACATATATCTGTTTCTCCCTAATTAAACTGTCATGCCCTTCTCTCTCAAATAGAGTTAGGATATTAAGAAACATTCCCAAGCACATTTTTCATGCATGCATGGGCACGTGGTTAAGCACAGAGGACAAGCATGCTTATTTGCCATGTACAATTTATTTTCTTTATATTGAATACAAGCAGGAAAATATTTTAACGCTACACGCGTTTATTTTCTTTTGTTAGGCCTTATATTCAACAGCCCTATTCATTTGGTACGACGACATTAAAACATGGAGTACACAACCAACGATCAAGGGTGAGAAACGTACTCCTGTATAGCTACAGAGTGACATATGTTGGTCCATTTTGAAAAAATATATACCAATAATGTTACACTTAAGAAATTTTTCACAACGTCGCGATCGATAGAGATTTCTTTCCCTCATCGCTTTCAACAATGCATCACCTTTATATGAAATAAGTCTTCCGAAAGCTTGAGATAAATGTCACTGAGCAAGTTAAGATTAAGCCTACTTTGCTTTTTTTACCGATATACAGGCATGTGTATGTTCACCTATATTTTATGTACATATATTTGCGTTATCTGTTTGTATTGTTAACTGCCCATCGTCCTTTTAACGTTCGCAAAATATCTTGGATAAGCCTACGCAACAAACAGAAAGCGATGTGAGACAAAAACGTATACCGGACTTAATTAATACTGTGGGGTAATATTTCATGTTGACGTTGCGTAAAGTGTTGCTTCTATATAAAGTTCGAATCCATAGAACATATTAAAAAGCTTCGAGTTACTTTGATGTTTTAAGTCGATTTTTACAAAAGTTATATTTTATAAGTAGCATTTGAGGTTTTGCGAGCATTTGTTGTTAGATCTGTGTAACGATGTGCATATTACAAAGTCAAAATGGGGAGTTAGAGAAACTGTAGCAAAACCTGGACTTGGGAGAGCTACACTCAACCTTCAAAAGTTCTTTTGAAACTGCACAGTAGTTGCGTTAACGCTGGGTACTACATCTTTTATCAAAGCAAATTCGTATTGTTCTCCTATTTGAATAATCACGTGATTATTGTTATTATTTGTTGCTGTAAATAACTGTATTCTAATATCTCTTGCTTATACTGACATGTCACAGGGAACTTTTTACATCTCGTTAACTAAAGAAATTCGGTACAAAGTTTTTTTGATCAGTAGCTGGGGTAGTAAAGCTCGGTACTCCATCTGGGTTAGAACGAAGCAACGTTAGCCTTGATATTAGATATTGTGTGCATAACCAAAGAGGTAAAGTCGGTCTGAGAGGTCGTTTTCTGTTTTATTTCTTTTGAACTCATGACTTAATAAGAAACTTGTCACAATTCACAACTTTTTTTAATTATTGTTTGATTTATTTGTTTTTCAACTTCAAATAGCAGTAACAATATCAAATTAATGTGTGTACAGAATAATGAGGAGTGAGGGATATGCAACTTACAGCTAGAGGGCTTGTCGAGGGATCCCGACCTAAAATAAATGAATACAGTGCAAGAAAGAAAAAGTAAATGGAGAAAAATAAAGAAAACAAGAAGACACCGACCAATGCCATAAAAGGCAGCCAACAGATAAATTACAGTAACGATCCCGAAACACAGAAACATACTTTCACCATGCATAATCGATGTAACAAGGGTAAGAATAGTTGGTCCTTAATGCACACACCAGTAAGTAGTGTGGATATTCTTGATTCAGACGGTGATAATTTTCCTTCCCAAAATTTGGACTCCAATTTTTGTTAAAGTGCCTACCACATACTAGCTGTTTGGGTCTCATAAGGTAGAGTGACACGATCAAAACTGACAATGCCTTAATATCTAGGCCCGTATGCAGGGGAGGTTCAGGGGGTTCGGACGAACCTCCTGGCAAGATCTGGAGTTCCGCTACGGTTAGTACTTTGGTAGTATATGCTGAGAGGGGAGGTGCTTTATTATGTCCCACATGGCGTTCATAAGCACCATCATAATTAACCAGTGGCGGCGGAACCGGGGCCGCTTCGGAGCTAAGCCCCCTCCCCAATGAAAAAAGTGATGGGGTTAAAGGTATGTTCAGCCGCCCCAATATTTTCCAAGTGCAGACATGAGGTCCATATTTCAAGGCTTGGTACTTGCAGCTTAAAACACTCGGGAAGTGCCGTTTCCGGCCATCTGAAGGGTTTGTAAAGCCCCAAATTTTTCTTGCACGCTCTGCGCCACCGATAATGGCGCTCCGCTTAGATAGTCTCTCTGGCACACAGCCCCCCCCCATATTTTTCCCTTTCCCGCCGAGCCTGTAATTAACAGGCTGCTTGCCTTCCACCGAAATGGGTCGTCCTGAGCAAAAGAAACGATGCGTGTGTCTTCGGAACTTGCCGGTCAAAGTCGGTGGGTAAAATGTTCCACTCGTAGGAAAATCGAAGCCACCCACTGAAAAAGCTGCATACGGGCCTGGTATCGATCTTTTCTGCTTCTTCTATTTTTTTTAATGTATATCATATCAAATGCGTCTTTGCAAAATTTTCAACGTATTTTTCAATTAGATTAGCGACAATTGAGATAAAGTTACAGGAACTTAGAATAGTTACGACTAGTTTGATTTTAATGACAAAATCGTATTGAATTTTCAGTTGTATGGTTTCCTTAAAAAGAGGAAATTTTCGCTGCTGATAAATTTCGAATGTTCCACGCAATCTTTGTTGAGTCTAAAATTTCGTTTTAAAACGTATTCACTATCTGAAAGAATATTTTATATGCCAGTTTATACAACTGGTCCATATGTGACATAATGTGAAAATATGGCATGGTATCAAATACTAATAAGTTGGCTAGACAAGTAGTTTCTGGTTTAAATGCTATCTCAGACCCGGTGACGAATGTTGATTACAATTATAACTTTTATGTGCTGCTGAGTCTATTTTCTTGCTCACACATTATTAGCATGTTTAAATTATACTTTATTCATCTGTCGAATTTCTTACCATTCAGCACTAATTTTTGTTTTGTAATAAGAATGGTTATAGAGTATACACGCGTTTTACATGGCATGGAAACCTTTAATTTTCAAACTAGTTATCGAGAGTGCGCCGTTAGGGTATAGCCTTCAGCGTTAAATGTAAAGTATTTCTGTGTAATTGTACAATTAGTGTTAGTGTGGAAGAGAACTTTCAAAGACTTTAGAGACGTAGAAACATTATTATCATTTATTTTTTCTTTCGTGTTTAACTCATATCAAGAGACTTTGCGTGTGTCACTGTGTACAGAAAATACTGCATAAAATGGACGGAAATGATACGAAAATGGCGTATAGAGCGTAATCTGCAAAGAAGCAGTTTAATCTTTTCGGAAATGTATTTTGAGTGAAGTTTGGACATACGGGTTAATTATTCGACTAATACCAAGACGGTACATGCACTGTCATAACCTTTGAAGTATTTTGGTATGGATATCTGTTTTTCAATTAGTCTTAAGTTTGTTAATGCGACTGTTAGAAGCATGGATATAATGATTAATGAAAATTCGATAGACCGCTTTAAACTTCTACAAGCTGTATTGACACTCAGAAGAAAAATTGTTGGATTCACTCATGATAAAATCATGTTGTGTCGTCTGAGTTCAATTGAATCCAATGTGCTATTCTGTTAGAGTTTAAGAACCAAATACCTTAGATTAGAAACAAAGATAATTTCTTACCAATTCTTGGCTGAGAACACTCTCTAAAGTCCAGCACAAATACAAAAATAACTTTACAATCCTCTGATGAGAAAACTCTGACATTGTTCTTCTTGTAGATTGCACTGATGTTCTCTTCACAACGTAACAAGATGTAATGACTGAAAGAAGCCAGCAAGGAATCTTTTACACCATTCACGCATTGCAGGGAAACTACTAAATAAGTTAAGGTCCATACTTATTTTTCTAATCCTATATATAACTTCTCAATTGCGGTATAAAACAAGCAACAAGTTATGAAGCATACCGTTTACCTTACCTGTTTATTTTAGTAAGATCTTCTCTCTTGTCTGACGAAATTTCGTACCGTTGTGGGTAGCTTCCCAGATGTATTCCATTCCATTTCGAATAATTTTATGATTTGTAATGGCACGTCTTTGTTGTCTTTGAATTGACCTTTAAAGGCTCTGTTATGCACGAGGGGAAGGGGAAGAGTTACGTTACGTTGAGTCACGACGAACGGTAATAACAGCGTTTGTCATTTTTGAAGTCGTTATGATTTATAAATAGGTTTTTCTCGTTTGGAAAACCACTTCAGGAATGACGTAAAATGATTTTTGTTACGTTATTACGGAAATCCAATTAAATCTCTGTGTCAAGTTATCTGAAGACTTAGTTTAAGTCGATAGCATTTCCTCCATTTTTGTCTAATTTTTTCTTTAGTTTAAATCAATTTCAATTCATAATGTCTGTTGTACAGCTTTATTTAGTCCTTCATCCCGGGAAATGTCCCCCAGTTCAAAGCTTTTACCAACATTCTGCTTTTACTGTCATTCCTCGCCTGACACTAGTGTACTTGGTTGTGTATTCAGGGTTTCAGCAACACTGTCAAGGTTCTTTTGCTACATTTTATTGTAACATTCGCAAGGATTCTTTTGAAAAGTGACCTTCTACTAAAGTTTAGCGCCAACTTTGTCTAACAGCCAATTCAGTAACAGTCCACTTTCCTTCTTGAGAGAATCTGATCTAGGTGGCTAATCTGACCGTGGTCAGTGACAAACATCCATCCAGTTTTGCAACAAAAATGACATTTGATCATAGCTTAATGAATCCAAGTTTTTTGAGCAGTGAATAATCTAAATTGTAAAGCTACCATCTCACGAAGACAAATTCCACTTGCGTACGGTTTGCGACTTAAATTCGAAAATTCGTCAAATATTAGTAAAACAGTTGCAAAACTGTCGTCTGAATTCGCAAGTGTTGCAAAAGCATCGTAAGTAATTTTGAACATGTTCAAAATTTTCTGCGACTATTCTGCGGAAGTTGAACGCCAAATGTTAGCGAAGTGTTAGTAACAAAGTCTCATTAATGTAGCACTAACGTCGCATATTTTTTGAGAATTCTTCCCGGGCCGGATGGGTCCTTGCTTTTCACGACATTAGTGATAACTTAGTACGAAGTTTCAAAATACAATAGTCGCAAAAATAAATGTGCGAATTTGTCTTCGTGAGATTGTAACTTTACTCACGAAGACAAATTCGCACGTCTATTTTTGCGACTATTTTGCGCTCAAAAACGCAATAATCACAAAAATAAACGTGCGAATTTGTCTTCGTGAGGTACTAGCTTAATACCGAAAGACTGTAACGTAACGGGCTAAGCATAGTAGTTTTCAAACATAAATTTAATTGCTGAAAATATAAAGTATTGCTTTCGACCAACTCATGCGTAAAGTTTTAGTATTTTTCTTATAAATAAATTTGGTCTGAAGTGTATAACAAAATGGCAAGGAAGGAGGACACGTCTTGTTTAAATTAAAGAACCTAACAATTATGGGTTTAAAGGGAGTAGGCAGTCGCCCCAAGTTTATTTTCAAAAATTTGCTAAATCTTACAGATCTCCTTTTTCTCTCACAAGTATTTTTTGTAATGTTTCCCGATAAAATCATTGAATGTTGAAGGTAACCAAGGAGTTATTCTGCATAAATTTAAGAAATAAGTGAGAAAAATATTGCCACATGATTGATATGAGCCATTCCTGAACTAGTGTGCCGGGGTACATTAACTCAAATTGGGGGAACTGCATTTTCCCTTTAATCTATCACATGTTATACAATATAAAGCTGAAATATTTTCTTTAAGTGCGATTGTCTAAGGAAAAGACGTAATGCTGGTCCCAGAAAGTATTGTACCTTGTATGTTGTATGTATAAATAATTAAGGTTCTGAATTTCCTCGGGAGACCTTAAAGTGTGTAGCAAAACATCTAATTACAAAAGAGGGTTTATTGAGCTCTCATGGAAGGCGGATTCTTAAATAAGACCAATCATTTCGAACTTTCTCAAATAAAACCCCAAATTCTCAACGCAAATTTTTGTAACTTCACCACCCTTCTGGTGCCGCGTCGAGGCTTTAAGCTGCTTAGGCTGGCGTTTCCTTTCACCAAATGGTGGATCAAAGTCTGGCACCATCCTGTTATAAACGTGGTAATGATTTTTTTTGAAATATGAAGGAGATATAGCTATTACGAAGAATGGATCATCAATTGTTTTACTTTTAAGATGTTGGAAGGCCATGATTATTTTATTATATAGCAGATAGGCTTTTTGTCGTAACATGTGTGCTTGTTTGAAAAAAGGGTTCGTGTGTGTTTTTGCCCTTTAAAGGTCTGTGGACATGTAATAAATTCAGTTGTTTTACTCAACAAAGCTAGATTACGATCCCCTGATCAAAAATCCGTTGGAATTATTTTAATATCTTTTACCGATCTTAAGATATTTCTCTTCAAAGTTTGATCATTTGTGGGAATTGTTCTTTGGCTATGCAAAAATATGATGTGGAGTGCTGCAGCGTCTGTATTTCTTTTGTTATTCCTTTATAAATTATCTGTTTATTACTTAATAGCTAGTTTCTAGTTTGCTGTTTAATCTGGGTATTTTCAAAGAGTTAATAGCTACTTCCAAAATCCACCTCTCGGGCATCCCAAAATTACGGCTGTCCTTGGAATGAAGGCTTAACTAACGAAGGATAACATTTCACCCAGTTGACAGGTCCCTCTCTGTACGTCACAAATTTGCATAAGTAGCTTATGTTTATTCATGATGTAAGTGAAAAACAGTAATTCTCTTGCAAAATGGTAAATGTTTGATCATGGATTTAAATGGGAATTGTGACTACTTTCATCATTGTTAATGCTTTTTACACCAAATAGGCAAGCATTATATTTTCATGGCTACAAACCTTTAAAAATCAATACACATCTAGTTTATCCTCGAGTAACATTTGACTGTCCCATGTGTGCACTTATATAATAAAAACAAACGTTTATACAATGTTGGGTAATAGTGTTACACCAAGGTGAGTAAGTAGTTAAATATACTATCTGATTAGATAAATATTTTCAGTAGAGTGTGATGAAGTAAATGTTCTTATTAAGCCGTCACCCCTAATTTATCTTGAAACAAGAGCTAAATCCTACAAATATTCTTTTATTACCCTTTAAGTACCTTTCATAATAACGCTTCTCCCACGTAAAATTATGTTGGCAGCAGATAATCTTTGCTCTAAGAAGTGAACATGATAAGCAGTTTGCCACTTTTTCTGCCTTGCCCAATATTTATTCTACCAAAAAATCCGGTGGCACAAATATTTGGGTAACTGTTTTATCTCATATTCAGATGGGGCTTCTATATGTACTTGCTTTCAAGAATAAACTGGGTAGTTATTTCTGGTTTGATTCCAAAAGAAGCACCGCCGAGGAACGGCTTTAGCGTTTATTTTAAGCACTCATGAGTAACACAATTCTAGCGGTCAGCCACAACCTGAAAATAACAAAACTGCCAAGTATTTATCCGTGCATTCTGCAGTTCCCTAATATTACTTTTATCCTGAAGGGTACTAAAGGTTATGAAGGAGGTTTCATATTGGTAGTTACAACGATTTCAGGTAAACGTGTCCAATTTTAGAAGTTGATTTGAATTTAGGTTGTCTCCCCATACAGTTCTTTGTTTGGTACAGCTATCTGGCAGAGGTATAGAACAAAGGACACCTACTACTCTCGGAATTTGGAAAGACTGGAGATATATTGTGACGTTGAAGGTGACGTTCCAACGGCAAATTGCGGCATGGGATCAGAGGCGTCCTTAAGGAAACATGAGTGTATGTGAGTGTGTGTGTGGGGGTGGACCTTTTCCCGACGATAAGGGTTACATCACGGACAAAGTATATGTCTCAAGAATGGTTTAACCATGACCTACGTTTAAAAACAAATCTTTGCAAAGAGTACAATATAGAAAATATAAGTATCATGGGAGGGCAAGATATTAAAAAAAAAAAAACTACCTGAACGCACAGTGTATCAATTAGCAATTTCAATTTGACCTTGGCTCGCCCATTTTAATTTATGTGCTTCAACAGCAAGGAGGCTCTGGCCATGGAAGTTAGTGCTTCCAGGGTAGGAGCATGAGGTCGCCTTTGACGTGGATCTCACTTGCCTTCCTTAGGGCTCATTTCAGCAATGCCCCTCTGTGGGTACCTATGAGGCAAAACCCCGGAGGCTCTGAAGCATTTAAACGATTTTGGTCACTAGAACAAAGCATTTTCGTGCCTGCAAGTAGTATTCATAAGTACTAAACAAACCAAAACAACGCAGTTTGTCCATATCTTTTCAAAATTGGGTAGTTCAGAACTAATCGCGGGTTGAATCCTTCACGAAGTAGTGGAACTGATCGCTGGGAAAATGCAGGGCTATAAAGTCTCTAAGGAGTTTTGCAATAATTGTTCTCCGTTTGTTTTATGGAATTTATGATAGGATATTAAGAGTATAGAATTAATGTGCGCTAAGCGCGCCAAAAATAACATGGGGGGGGGACAATTGAGTAAATTTTGCCTTCATTTTACAATGCATTTACCTATCTACAAAATATTGACACTAAATATGAACTAAACGTACCTTAAAAATATAATAAGCCCTTTTGTTTCATAATAGCTAGGTTTAAAGGTTGGGAGCTAAAATGGGCAAGATCGAAGGTTGCAATGAACAAAACACATTATGTTCTTCTTAAATCATTACCTGGATAATTAGTGCTGAGTGATAAACCCAGAGTTCTCCGAAGAAAGGAATTTAAAGGCATTTTAGTAACGTTTTAAGCACTGCATCTACAGAATTAATCGGAGAGTGAGTTTCTTGGGCAACAATTGCAATACAAAGTGTTGGCATTTTAAGTGCTCACAGAAGAATCAAACACAAAGGTCTCCGAATTCACGATATGAGTAAGTGAAAGCCTGCGCAACCTGACCCGACCAGACTAGGAACCGACTAAGAAAACCAGTCAATGTCATACGTGTCGACTAAGTGTGTGCCTAGTTTTGTTCTCCACTTGACTTTTGGTCCCAATTACGTTCCGACAATCTCTTCCATGACAACATCGGAGATACCGAAATGCTTGATATTCGAAGTGGAGTCGGCGGAATTGGGTCGCATCTTTGTTGAGTAAAGTCGAGGCAGTGTTACACTGACATCAACCCAACAAAGAAGGGTATGCAAAATTAGACAACGGTTGCAGAAACTCAGTGTACTTACCCTCATGTGTGATTGATGAATAGTAGATAAACTGATATCAACGCTCAAAGTGAGTTGCTTGATTAACTTACAACCCGACTGCCACCAGGATCAATCGACCAAGAACCTGAAAGGCTTTTATCTCAAAGTGTCGGACATGGTATTCATTTTATGGCAAACAATTATGTAATACGAAGTTCTATTTTTCCGTCGACCTGGATTTCGTCAAAAGCCAATGGCTTCCCGGATAGTGTAGAACAGATTACTAACAGATAACTGACACAGACCCCTGAATTTTTATGTCTTTCTTAACAATATATAATAATTTCCCTAACGGCAGAATATTTTCAATATAAGTTTAATCTGGGAGGGGTTATGTCTCCTGTTAAAAGTATCCAAAACATTTCCAACTTACAATAATTCACTTCAGTAAAACTCTGTGATCATAAACTTTTCCGATATTTCTGTAGCCCCAAAGAAAAGATTTGTTTTCTGACAAAGAAAATTAGTTGCAGAAAAAAGTGGCATTTTGAAAATGTCGAGGGTGGGTGCGGGTATGTAGCACACACCTACGCCCTGGGAAAGACGCCCCTACCTGGAAGCAGGAATTGAAGCAATTAATCCATTCTTTTTTCTTTTTATTACCTAAGCTGTACTCGAAAACGGAAAGCGAATCTTGGCATAATTTTACCATCTATCAACTTGTTATTGGGTCCTTAACGTCTGCAAGAAGATACTACACGTCCTTATATATCATCAGGAAGAAATCGGAAGTGTAATAGATAGTCTTGAAAAGTTCAAGACAATATCCTAGTTCATAAATGATCACACTGATGGCAGTTATAACAATGCAGATTGCCTTCCCTGTCACGTATAATTTCAGGCCCTCTTACTGAAGGTATGATGATGTCTGTCTCTGCACTTTGTCAGCAGGACTGGTGCATGGAAATTTAAGTACGGGAGGAAGACGTCTGGCGATTTGGACTGAAGCTATCGCACGGCTAGTCTGTACGGCAACAAAGCAACGACTGCGTGTAATACAACCAGTACAGTGTTACTTTTGTTCCAGTTATTGGTGAAGAAACTACAAGTTTTAAAGTTAGGATTATTAAACAAAACACCTAAGGCACCACGACTCATCCCTGCTGAGAAAATGACACCTAATCGATAAAAAGCGATACAATGGCATAAAACTTCTGAAGCAGAATGTAGATTGTTCTACTTTACGTAGGCTTGCGGACCCACGCCAATTAACTAGCTTTTTCCCGGACAGCGGAAGCGCCCTTACAATCTCTGTGGCTTCACTAGTTAAACATGCAGCGATGCACTGTGTCAGCGTTCTCCCTGACTTTAACTTCTATGGACTGGTGTCAACTTCATATCTTTTACAGCTGTTTTATTCTGAAAGTATTGTTTGTGAGTTGCAGGGTTAATACATTGAAATATGACGGTACTCTGTCAAGACAGGACATTATATACGAATGAGACCAAATATATCTACATGGGCACTTTATCGAAATTGCTATCGCGATGAGCATGTCTGTATAATGCTTTAACTAAATACGTAGGCAACGGGAAATCGAGGACGCTTCAGAGAATTGACGTTGTGTGGACACAGTCCTTGAGGGCCTAAAAATAGTCCCTATTCTTGCTCGTTGTTTATAGTGTGTAACACATTTTTGGATTTCCGAATAGAACAATAGTAAGCACATAATTAATGATAAGTATAATGTCAAAGTGATTGATTTTTTATATTGCATTTCGCAATATTTATTATATTGAAGAACAATCTTATGAACTAAATTAGTGTGTCATCACTATTGATAAAAAGTAATATGTCACTTTTATTATCCTTTTTATGTCCTTTGAACGGTAACTAAGTTAGATCACCTCTTTGCCATTACCATCAATGACATGATATTTCCTTATTGAACTAAGATTCCTTGTCTGGAAGGAAATAACACACCCGGAAGATTAATCTTCAAACACGCTTATTTGTGTACAAAAGCATCATCGTACGGTTATTAAGTGTACAGGGTTAGGCGAGTTTATCAAAACGGAGGTGTCCACACTTTAAGCTCCGCCCATTAACGTCATGGAATCCAGTATAAAACTTATACAATAAAATCTCTTAAGCGCATGTGTGACTTATTCGGATAACTTGATCACACAGATGTACGGCTATGGGTAATCATTTTGCAGCCCACTTTTTTCGTGTAGTGTCATTAACGAAGTGAACGTTGTGCTGCTCATTTCAGACCGTGCTCTGTCATGGTCGTAAATCTATGAAACTGTTCTCGCACAGAACAAGTAATTAACAGGCTAAAAGGTTGTTAATTTAACTCCCACTTTTCTTACGCAGGATAAATGAAAAACTTGTGCAAATATAGTTTCATGTCCCTCATATCATTTGCTTCATATTAAACTTTAACCCTTCTGGTTTTATGAAAATTAACCTAATTGAAATTTTGTAGATTGTTGCGTTACCAGCTGCGTGAATTTTTTTATTAAAAGGTTAAAAATCTTTGCTAAACACCGCCCTTTGTTCGCCACCTAAGATCGACCCCACACAAATGGCCTAAGGGCAGTGATTTTAACCACAAAATCTAAATATTAATATTGTTAACGTGTAGGCATCACAAAGTTGACAGATGAAAGGTGGATGAGTCAACCAGAAGGGTAGGGTAGGGTAGAGCAGCTGGGCTGAGTCTCTAGGCTCATGAGTGCTGAACAAAAGCTGTCGCTTCCAAAAACAGTTTAAGAAAGATTTGCTCAACATCATAAGCACTGTCATCAAAGGCACTGGTTAATATCTTCCAATACAGTTGACAAACTTCAGCAAATGTTGGGTACCCAACGCTCTTGGTAAAAAAATGCTTAGCTGATGCCTAGCTGATGATTGATCAACAAATGGTTTTAGGAAAAAAACAAGAGAAATCATGCTGGACTGACTTCTCGAAATTCTTCTTGATTATGTTTTGGATTCCTTCCTCATAAAAAAAATATGAAATAACGAAGAATTAAAAGGGCGGCCATAATCATAAAATTACAGAGATGAGTGCATGCTTCGTCTTAGATATCTACAGCACGACTGAAGAAAGAATACAAAAATTACAACAAAGAGCAGGAAGTCTTCTAAGATGGGATACTACTTACTGATTGGCTGAAGAGCAGTGTCAACATCAATGACCAATCACAGTGGGAGGGGGAAGCCAGACAGAGTAGGTGTCGTCTGCAATGTCTAACGTTTATGCAAACGAGGTATTTCACCATCAATAGGTAATTTTAGTGATAAACAGCAAAACGGCGGATCTCATCAATCTACATTGCAATACTCTACATACTGTATGACACTACGTTCCCCGAAAATTCCTGACAGGTGTTTCTTTCAATACTTTTAAAGTTATTCATTTAAACCCGATATGTGTGCGTCATAAAGTATGTACCTTTTCCCTTCCTAAAAAATAGAAATACGTTCGAAAGTGGTTACTCTTTATTTCTTAAAAAATCAATTCTTAGTTTAGATTCGTAAGCAAACGTTTAACAAGTTATGTGTTTTGTAATCTTTCATATCCACGTTGCCTCTGGTGAAGTTCTTAACAGGTTACGGAAAATTCAACGACGTTTCGGATATAAATCTTTTTCAGGTGGCAAAAATGCAACTGAACAAGAATGAAGTAAAAGTAGAGAAAAGACACATTCAATTTTGGGCATGGAAAAACTGTTATTAGTTCAAATGTGACATGTTAATATTTGTTTGAGAATGCCATCAATCCTGTTTTACCCTGCGTACGCTTTTAACTTTATGAACCATGTTATCTAAGCCGATTCTGTGGCCGCGTGGATAAAGGCGGTGGTATTTGAAGCGATGGAGGTAAGCAACCGGGAGATTCGGGGCTCGATCAACGGCCGGGTCAACGTAAGGTGGGTTTTTCTTTAGTCAGTTTTAGGTCAAGTTTCTTCTCTGATTTTTTTAAAGTACACATTTCCCTTATATTAGAAATAGTATGTCTTCGGTTGATATGAGACTTAGTTTTAAAAATACGAGATTACTTTTCATAACGTCAGGGTTCTTTTTAGATTTAAAGTTTTAGGACAGTTTTTATTGACTTTGCCCAGTTTGTGTTAAATTTACGACATTATACCAGAAGTGGAAGCTGCAAATCTCTCAGCCCATCTATTTTGTCATATTCCCCAATGAGGCATATACTATTCCCATAACTGTAGACACCAATGTCAAGGCTTAACAATTTGGTATGATGATTTGCACGAGAATTTGTTTTTCTGTCTGATTCTTTGTTCTTGTTAAGTTTAGACTGTATGAACAAATAAAGGAGGAAATATTGAAGTAAAGTTCATTAAGTTTGAAACTTTCAGGTTTGGCATAGGGCTAAATATATCTCGTTTTCATCCGAAAATCTTATGTAAAATGGGAAAGGAATATCAAATCTGCTGTTTGAGAGCGTCCAAAGCTGATGTGACATTGGCATGGAAAATAGAAACTGGCTATTTTTATTTGATTTTGATGTTCTAGCAAATACATTTTGTAATGCGTATGTCAAATAACGTGAAATTTTAATTTTTATACTTAATTTAAATTGTTTGAGGGATTTTGATTATAAATGTTATGCCATTTATCAATTATAGACACTAATTCACACAAGAAACACGACGCTTGTTTAGAAAGGGAATTATTATCCCTAAGTAAAGATTGTAAAGCTTTGTCAAGACGAAAATTTTCATATTTTGTGACGGTTATAGAACGGTGATCTAATTTCAGTTAAGATAGAACTTAGCAAGATGAAATTAATTTCTGAAGACCCAAAACATACCGAGTTTCATAGATTTAGACACAGGGAACCTAGAAAAGTTCAAGAAACAGATTTTGGCTATGAAACAAATTTAAAGCAGTTGCATTTTGTAGCGTAGTAAACACTATTGCACTAGGGGTATTAAGTTCCTAGATGCACATAAATCTCGAAAATTGTATCCTTAATTTACCATTCATTTAATATTACTTTCTCGGTTAACCTACGTGAGTAACATCAGCGTCTGATACAATACGTGCCTTGTGTAAATGGAAACCAATGGTATCACCGTAACGAATTTACCATCTGAACACATATTTATTACAAATCTGTAAGTATAGTAGTATAAGTATCTATAAGGCTATACGTATGAATAATTGAAGTGAATTATGCACCAAATTTTCTTTTACAAAGAATAAAGCATCTTAAATGTGCCGCAAACTAGTGGACGACTTACCAGTTCTTGGCTGAAAGCAATCCTTGTTGTCCAACAGAGATAGAAAATTAACTGCAAAAATGTGTGATGATTAAGCAGTGACATCTTAGGTAGCGCTCCTTCCACATCCTAGCAAGGTATGGTGCAAAACGGTTAACTCTGAAACTTTAAGTACCCAATTGAATTCAAACGTGATAATAGCAAACAAGAAGGTTACTGTTACTGCTGTAACGGAACTGTTGTCATATTCTCTTTAATTTAATTTGTAAGATTAAGATGACGGTGTTTTACGTATTGGGTATCAAGACTTGTATTAATTAATTAACTAATTTACATGTTGTAGTGTGTGAGTGATCCATGTGTGCCGACTACCAAATCGTGCTGTGTTGGCATAACGAATTAAAAAAAAAGTCTTATATGCATATATGTAAGGAAAATAAAATTGATTTTTAAGCTGTTCATCCAGTACTACATACTAGAATATGTAAATTGCCAACCGCGACCATTGTCGCTTCACAGAATACATTTATTATTCATGGGCTAGATATGTAGCAGATCAGGCTTACGTAAACTTTAAAGGAGAAATAAACCCTTGCATTTCCTGCATCAAGACTCACATTTCAATGTATGCTTCTTCCAGAAGACGAAAACACAGAAGGTATGACTACATTTATTTCAACTTTAAAAAGTGATTTTTATGTTGCTAATGGTTCGTGCCATTGTTGTTTGAATTCTTCCAGTTCCCGGATGTACAGTGACGAAAGCGAGCCTCATATCACATTTCAACAGAAAATTTAACACCCCACACAAAGTAATTAGAACTGCACAGATTGTAAAAAGGGACTGCATAAATGCATGAAAAAAATTTGTTTGCCATTCTTAAAAAGAGAATAAAATTCAATACATCGTATTTATTACATTTTCACCACACATTCTTCAGGTAAAGTGAAAAGAAAGTTTAAACAAAGGCAGAAGAAATAGTTTGCGTGACTTGACAACACCACAGTCTGTCTTCAAACACTATAGTAAGGGTAACACCTGCCACGAGGTAATGTGTTTGCATTTTGCCTATAGGTGTAGGTGAAGACTAAATGTAAACATGTTACTTCACGGCAGGTGTTACCCTGACTACGTACACAACAGCACTGATTCATACACATGCAGTATACAGACTATAGCACACTGTACTATAATTCATTACACAAGGTAACGTTACAAGTCACAGGACGTTGACACTCTTTACTTTGCAAGGTGAAACTTGAAACACTGCACCTGGTTGTTTGCAAAAAGAACATGGAATCAAATGGAATTAAAAATCTTAATGAATCCTTTGTAGCCTGAATGACAGACAATGAATTTAGACGTCGAAGCGAAGTGAGCCCGAAGAGCATGATCTGTTGTAAACGTGGCTGATATTCTTAGCAAGTTAGCACCTGTACTAGTACCAGTTCTGCAATGGTTCGGGAATCTGTGTGATTTTGTCTGTTTCCTGCGAAAGTGGGAAGTGAGCTAACAGTCTCTAATGTGACGGTGATTTTTGACAAATATACGTGAATATGTTCGTGGACAATTCATTTTTTAACTCCCATTTCGTTCAGTTATTGAGGAAAAGAAAAGAGGACTGTGTGTACCTAACGATAAGGTAGGTAGATTATGGCTTCTGGGGACAGTAAGAATCGTGGAACCCAAAACCCTAAACATCGTTTGAAATTACCAAATCCGTCGGCAATGCCATTTTTTTCTCGTAGTCCTATTGTCAATGCTAAGTTAGGGTATGCACAGCTTTTAATTAAAGGCACTGGAGAAGCATCAAAACCCGTTTCTGTGCTGATGGTCATTTCATGTTAGCGTGCATTCCATGTGCAATGACTGACACATCGTGTACTTACGATGTGGCTCTTTTACGTCATATTTGAAGCGCCCTCTTTTTTGATAACAAGAAAATGGCTATTAACATTATCTCTGTACAAAAATAACTGGAAAATTCATAAAAATTTGGGGAAATGCTGTTTTGACTAGTTTTTTTAGAAAATGCGTTAAAATATTGGTCTCTACTAGTGGTTTACTGCAAAATCTCTGAGTTGGCTTCACCTTTAATAAAATCAACTTTTTAAATTAAGTTGAACATAATTAAACAATAATCTGTTCCAATCAAGTTGTTTGCATGTAAACCAGTTAAATTGATTTCCATTATCACTTCAAAGGTTAGGCTGTGCTACGTTTACGCCGCAACCAAAAATGGAATATAGGTGTGTGTTGTGCATTGGCGTAGGAGGCTGATCTACAATCCTGGACAAAATTATCCGGGACAAATCCCCCCTCGCCCCACCTCCGTGTTGATTTTGAAGGTGAATGAAAGTTGGACGCTGAAAAAAGAGCGTTCCTTTCGTTTTCTCAACATTGAACAAGAGGTGTAGGGGAATGTCCGTAAGTGTCCCAGTAATTTTGTCCAGGATTGTCTGAACGCCTGTACAAAGTTATAGGGACAGTGGAATACGACAGACAACAGTATGCTTATCATAACAATAGTTAAATTTTCAAGCGTTCTATTCAAAGACAAGACAATTATATGGAGAGGGGGAGGGGGGGGGGGATGGAAGGAACCTCTGAATTATTATGAACAAATAAATGAACGTATTGATTGCATCTCAGTGTAAATGTAGGAAATGCCGGGTTATTCGAGTTGTTTAAGTTTACGAAAGGGGCAAACACGAGGAAATTACTTAATTTATCGAGCACAAAACCACTTCCTCTTGTGGCTATCAAAATTTTGTTTTCACTTGAGCAGTGAGGGGCGTAAAATGCGGTGGAGACATATGAGGGATGGAGAAAGGGAAGGGTGTGGGACAATTAGCAACAGCCAGTGATGTTAGCTACAGAATATTGCAGCTGCTTCGCTGTTCAAGGGGAAGGAATGCCGCACGAAATAGGACCTTAAGAGAAGTCGCAAATGTCCCTGCAGAGCAGCCTATAATGTATCTTATAGGTAGCGGTATGAGCGTACAGTGCCTCAACATCCACGTGAAAGTAACGGCAAATACTCAAGCAACCTTCCAGAAATCATTACAACATAAAATACATGGAAATGAAAGTCAGGCAGATTTATGCTACAATTACCTATCAAATACAGCTTAAGTTGGTGAACACAGTGATAAACTGATCCTTCTTGATAACTATTCGAAATTTAAATATTGTCAACAAAAGTTTACTGCATAATTTAATATAGTGAAGTGTGACAGCGTAACACAAATGCAGTTAACAACTCCTACATTAAATAAAAAAGTACAGAGTTGTCCTGAAACTGAAGGAGTCGGTCTGTAGATGGTTTGTGCTTTGGTATGAAGGTCCGTTCACGGTTGGAGGGGTTAATAGTGACAACCTCCTGACAGAATGCATTAGAAAAATGGAGAAAAAAATGATTCATCAGCTTAAGACAAGTTGAGATAAGATTTGCTGAGCAAAGGTAATAACAATGACTTCCTTATATTAAGGGAAAAATCTTGTCCGAATAGCATTCCTAAATGCTTGTTTGTACTTCATTTTTTAGCAATAGTGTTGATCAAAGTCAAATATTCCCATTTATGCATCATTGATGCTGATGACAATAACGATGACGATGACGATGACGATGACAATGACGATGATGACACAAATATAACAACGAATGTTTACCCTCATGCAGTGCATTATGCCCTGAATTTTCAGCACGATTTCCCTGTTTTGTTGAGCAGATCTTTCCAACAGGACCTGCAATTGTCACCGCCCTTCGCGGCGTCGGGCGGAGTTAATATTTTATGAACATCTTTCTTCCAATAGCGTCAATCCGTATATCTACATATAAGAACCTCCTGTACCTTACCAAGTAGACTTTAACTTAAGGTATCCTATAAAGTTCTCTGTAAAAGAATGGGAACTGCGAGGTACGGTAAAGATATGAAATGATACAGTAATTAGCAACTCATTCCATCAAGTCAATGAGGTAGTCACCACCCTTACATGTTTTCCCCGATAGCAGTCAGTTGACGGTTGATCATGTTACCTTCAATGATTTTTTGCATGAGCCAAAACATCTGATACCATTCTCCAAACATGGTTATGCTGCAGAGTGATTTTTTGTTATGGCTTTTTATTAAAATCTGAAGTCTTTAAAACGAGATCCTATAATAACGAATGTGTGGGTGTAAGGTTACAAGGCTTTGGCGTAAATTCCCGCCAATCCGAGAACCGTGATACTTGATTTAGAGACTGCGATGATGGTTCCTTTTTGAGATGATCCCATTACATTTTTTTTTATGAAAAGGGCACAGGCATTGTTGGTTTGAACTTTGTTAACTCCTCCTAGAAATGAATTTTAATTTGTTGTTCATGATCAAGTCTTCTTTGGAACATTACTAATGAATACAAGGCGTTAAGCTATTTCTAAACGTCTTGTAAAGAATAAGCAAAAGAAAAAATAGAGATATTTCTCCTATATGAATTACAGAGGTTAGAATGGTATAAAAATTATAACATTGAGTAACGGAAGTATTGATGAATAACAAGATGAGCTTAGAGACTACTCGGGAAAACAAACTTTAGAGCACAATGATATGGTTTAGATTTCAGTGGGTAGAAGAGGGGAAAAAGCCGACAAACTTGTTTGCAAGTCTTAAACAAACCAAGCTAGTAAGATTGTTTAACTAATGACATGAAAGAAGATGTTTGGAACCATTTTGATATTCAGCAGGAAGTATACAAGTTTTATAGTTAATTGTATAGTTCAAATAATTTTCAAAATAAAGGTAAAGACATCAACAGGAAGTTTTCTAATAATAGACCAAGTTACCTGCAAATGTCTCTGCTAGAGACCCTATAGTGGTAGAGATTGGCCACCCATTGTTCCCAGATACGCATTCCGATTGGATGAAAAGTATGGGCACCATTTTGGAGCCAAAGTACGAGCTTGCAAGATCGTGTACGTTCGCGAAGTTGTGCAGGGTATACGCAAAGCCGGTTGCATGCATAAACAGTAAGACAGACATATTTGATTTGCAAAATTCCATTGCGGGTTTGTGCTGCATTCACCGGCGTAGGAAACTGTTCAAGACGGGGGGGGGCTGAACCTCGTTTCAGATCGCCGTCCTGGGGAGGGCTCTGAGGGAAGGGGTTGCCCCCTCCTTTTTGGAAAATTTTTTGATATTCTAGGGTCCTTAGATGCAATTTGGTGCATCATTTTGGAAAAATTTGAAGGTAAATT